>SCDZ01000268.1:0-193738 GCA_004143845.1 Drosophila lacertosa | reverse complement strand
CGCCGCAAGAACCAGATAGACGTAGTTCCCGAGGGTCGAATGGTGGGCAGACGCAAGCTGCGCGATTATTGCTGGCCAGGATACTTCTCCAAAGCAGATGTGGCCTACAGGAACTACGCACACCGGGAGAAATGCCGCGAGGAGCAGGAGAGGGATCGGCAGGATATCTTTGACAACTGCATTAAAGTCACCAAAATGACTGCCGAGGAGCAGCCCTATAAGAAATGCAAAAAGGATGGACTCATCAAGTGCTGCCAGCATCGTGGCCTGCCTGCCGTGGACAGTGTCGATTCCTTTGATTGTGGCAGCAATGCATACTACAAGGATGAACTTTTGGCTAGGCTTTGCCCAAGTGCAGTGCAGACTAATCACGAACGGCAGAAAACTCTGGAAGAGTGCAAAGTCTTCACACAAGGACATTCAAACTCGAGTATCAACAAGAAGTCAGAAAATGGAAGTCGCTCTGATACTTTGAGGGCAGCAGGAGGGGCTGATCAGTTAGGCCGAGCACAGCGTTTATCGAAGGCAATTTATTCCTGGCTTTAAGGACCTTACAAAATTTTCTTGCTCGTTATAGGCCCCACATTCAATGGAACAATTTCTACACTTTCTTGTTTATTTATGCAATTTCGAGAAGGGTAATTCCCCTTAAGATGGGAATTGGCGAATGAGACAAATTTGTTCAGTCATGTGAATAAGCGAGCATATTTAAGTTCCTTCAGTTCATCTTTTAGTAGGATCCTTTACACCCGATAAGGGTGTCAAATGTGATTTAATTATCGGAACATTAAGCTACTACTATTAAAGTGAACTTAACGCAACATAAAGCGTAGATCCGCATTTTTTTTAAGTCATATGTTGAAATTCTTTGGGTCGCTCAGCAGTTTTATCTTAATGCGCATACAAATCCACATTTTGTGTCAGCAAAAGCTGCCTGCAATCTGCCACCCACAAAGTGCTCGGCGAGAAAAACAAAAAAGAAAAACTGAAAGCGAAATAAAGCTGAGATTCAAGTGCTTGCTGCGGATGGATGGTTGTGTCATCTTGCGGGGATTGCAAATTAGCGTGGATTGCGCACTTAGCCGTGGCGACAACGAGAACGGAAACGAGATGGATGGAAGCGCAGCTGAGGCGCCAACTGGAGAGATATCGGCCAGACAAACACAAACACAAACAAAAACACAGGCCCAAGCGGAGCGGGCGGGCATATCAAGTGTTTCAGGTGTAGCACAACTGCTTGGCTGCGCCAGGTGTGGCATTAGCAGCTGTTGACACACATCCCATGGCGGCGTACAACATGTCGTATAAGTATTTTAATTAAGCATCAAGGGGACGCGCAAAAACAGCGCCTCAAGTTGCTCGCGACGAGTCGCGTTTTAATTAAGACCCACTAAACTAAGGCAGCCAACTCAAGGGAAGATAGCAGTTAGCAAGCCGAAGGGCCGGAGGGGCGAAAGGGGCGGGGCTTGCCCAACTTGAGATGCGCTGGCAAAATGAAAAGTTTCCATTTAAGCTAAACTCGCAGCTGAAATTTAATTTACTTTGGCCAGAACTTGCGACAGCAGATGCCGCAGCACCAGCGCAAAAACATGTAAAAATGTTGCTAACATATGTGATCGACTGCCCAATACTCTATTCCTTAAAATAGTTTTTTTAGGTATGGATTTAAACAAACTCCAAAGGGAAAGTAATTAAGGATGTTTGTGGATATAGAATCGTTGTTAGCACTTATTAAGTCTATTTATATTTTTTTGTTGACGAGTCCCTTTCCTACTTCGTATGCAGAGTATGTCCAGCTGTCACACTGTGTATATTACTCATACGCTCCGTGTGCAACGAGGCACAACGACGACGACGACGACGACGACGTCGTTGGACTGAAATATCATTTACCACGCCCACGGCGACAGGTGGCGGCGACAACAACAATAACAGCAACAACAACAAGTGCAACACAAGCGCCAATAATAAACTACATGCAAAAACACAAACACAGCGCTCGCTTTGCCCGTTTCCGTTTCTGTGTTGCGCCGAAAACACCGTTAAAATATAAATAAACATAAAGCGGGAGGTTAATGCGACTGTATTTGTGTATTTCGCAAATACCTCGGCTCTCCAGTTGCTGTAAAATTTTATTTATCTGCAAAGCACCAAAAAATATCCCTCCCATGGGTAAAGCAAAAAACCAAAAAACCAAAAAAAACTGAGCGAGAAAAATATATATATATATTTGTGTGTGTTTTTACCAGCGTTTTGTCGAAGCACAGTTACGGAAAAAGGCTGCTAATAAATAAAAAGCGAAAGGTGCTCACAGGTGGAGAGCTTTACAACATGCACGAATAACTTGAGTTTTTCCAACATAGTCGTCATTGAATATGTGTAAAAACTTACAAAAGTGTTGAATTTGTTTCATTAAGTTCGCGTATTTGTTGTTTAAATAAAGCAGTTTTCAAAGCTTATTAAAAGATTTTGAAGAAATTGCCATTCCAAATATAAAAAGCTGAGCAAACAAATATAAGTTTATATATATATTTGTATTAAAAGGTCATCTTGTGAAAAACATCCTGTAGTCCTGCTTCCTGTTTGTGAATTCGTTGAAATAAATAATAATCCTATTATTAGAAAAAAATAAAGCTGCGAGGATATTAAGGCACAAACCTCTGCAAGTATTTTGCTTTGCTCAAAAAAATTCCTTTAAATAGAAGCTATAAAGCACTTGGCAAAAGGATTTGCCTTATCGATTCTTAATAGTAGTAAATCATTATCCTTAAATAATAAATAAGAACTTAAGCGCTTAAGCTTAAAATATATTTGCGTTTCGAGTGTTTTCAGCTTCTGACATTGTGAAAGTATCTAATTGCTACCCATAGAAAATTCATTAGGTTTTCCCAATACAAAATTTCTCTGTCAACTTTTCCACGAGATTTTCTTATTGTTGTCGGAAAATGTCTTCACTTCATTGTAATATCAATTTAACTGCAAGTCAATCAAAGCAAATCTGACGCACAAGGACGAGTTGTTGACTCCTGAAAACCGAGATGCCGTTCAATCGAATTGTGGGCGTTGTTCGATTTCTGAGAAACTTTGGCGGCGCCTCGCAGCTGCCACGTTGCGAGCACTGAAATTGCGTTTGACTGCCACACGGCAGGCAGACAATTTCATTTAATAGCCGTGCAGAGTGTGCGCCATTTATGGATCAATTACCAGGCAACTCAACCAGCAACATTAGCAACTGCAATTTCGTGGGCTTGTGCCCGATAAAATGTAAACAACTGCATTAATTTGCATATGCAAGCAATTTGAAACAACTTACGCAACGAAAGCAACAGCAAAACATCAAGTGATGAGAATGAAGCTCAAGAAAACACTTGCTCAGATTTCACAAATAACACAAGACAACAGAATTGTGAGTTTTATGTCATTCAATTCAATATAAATATAAATATAAAAATTTAATATAAATTTATACTTCTATTAAACTTTGCTTTGATTTTATAAAGAACTTTACTCCATTTTGTAGGCTAGTGTAAATGAAGGCATCATTTAAGCAATTCAATATCAAATTTGACATCAAAGTCATCTAATGCTTATTTATTAATGGAAGCACAACAAGCGTTGCCTACGGAGCGTATACGTAATATTTTATATAAATCTTAATTTTACGATAAATTAATAATGATGTTCAAAAATATGGCTTTGATTTTTTTTTTACATATATAATGATTTATTAAACAAGCTGGTTGAGGTGCTTTGTAATTTAAAAATAAAACAGATTTTTTATATATAATATATTATCTTTATTTATGTTATAGTTAAAGCAGTACAGAAATCAGCTTAAGTACATTTTCTGTGAGCATAAGTAAAGCGTAGTTGGGCAATAAATTTCAATGTTATCAAATTAACGCTTTATCCACCCACGCAAGCCATAACTTCTTGTGACTTTCAGCAAACAAGGTCAAGGCTGCCGAGGCACGTCGATTGTAGTACAATCTATTATTCAAAAGTCAAGCGAAACCGTACTTTATTATAAGCATGAAACTATTGCTACGTGCCACCATTCGCTGCAACGTGCCGCCCAAAAAGGAAAATGCAACCGCGACTCGTACTCGAGACGTGCATATGAAGAAAATGGATATTCGAATTATAACATAATAAGCAAACAAATTCCACAGCAGCTGCAACTCCATCTTTAAGCCATAAACGTGCAACCCGTTTAAATATCTCTTCCTGCTGCTGGCAAAAATATTCTGTGGAAGCTATCCAAGATTATGCGAAATGGTTGCACATTCTGCGGAACGTTGCACAAAGCTCTCGAATATTTTTGCTATGCATACACATACGAGTGTATGCAACAGCATTCAGCTGAGGCATTCAAATAAAAATTGTTTAGCTTTAAATGGCGTGTCAAAGGTCGAAGATGATGTGCAGTCAACTCAAAGGGCAATTCAGTTCAAGTTGTTGTCACAAATAAAATCTCTAACAGGTGGTCACTCATTCAGAAGGGAATGGATTATGGATGGGCAGCTCTATTTAAGGGAAAGCCACAAAATCAGTACACACTTTTCTACTTAGCTCGTGTTGATTTCAGTGCGAAAGCTCGGCAATTTGTTTATGCTAAAAATGTTTGCCCCTGGGGCTGCCATTGGGTCGTTGCAGCATGCTACAAACTTGCCGAACTTGTTGCCATTGTAATCTGCATAAATCCCCGTTAAAGCTGTTGCAACACGCGACAATATGCGGACATGCAGTACATTCAGGACATTCAGGACATGCAGGACATGCAGCACCTGACGGCAGACATTGTCCCTGTCGTTAGCCCGCGTCACGAGCAGGCAAAAGCTTTAGCTTCAGCGAGCGATTGTCATGGCAAATAAATCAGCAGACTGACAAAAGGAAAGTAAAAATAGGAAAGAAAGCAAAGAAATTGTTGCTCTTAGATGCCAAACTATTGAGGGGGATTTGGCTGAAGGACTCGCTTACCTGAGCCACAGCATAAGAACGTCGTGCGTCTTTACTCTGACTGAGTGCTTGCGTGAGTGCATGTGAATTGACAGCTGGAGTACGAGTCGAGTACTCGAGTACTCGAGCGAGTTGGCGGCTGTCGTATTTAGTTTGGGCCCCCTAGAGAATATTTGATCTTTAAAGTGCTTGAGATTACAGCAAATCGACAATAAATATTTATGCACAATTTATGCTAAGAAATTAAGTAAAGATATGTTTTAAAAGGGTCAATTAAATTATAGGCAAGTGGAAAAGTAAACCAACTCAAAGTTAAATAATCTAAAAAGCTGTGTAATGATAGGAAAATTAAACCCCTGACAGAATATAAAATAATCTTGCTGAATTTTCATCAAAATTGAATTTAGATTCTATAAAATTATATTTATTCAAATATATGTTTTCTTCTTACCATTAAATATTTTGTGACTACCTACTTTGTGTAACAACATTTATCAAAAAGAGTATTTAATATTCAGTGCCAAAGGGCAAACAAAACTAAAACAAAAATGTAAAATTAATTCTTATTATCTTTGTATTTGCATACTAAAACTTCTATTGCAGACAATTTAAAAGCTTTGCGATTTTTGATTTACATTTGCTGATTTTGCAAATAAAACAATTCTTTGCCAAGGGCGAATTCTATTAAAAACATGAATGCTAATAGTTGTATGTGTGTGTGTGTGTGCGTGTGTGTGTTTAATCATAATACTCGTAATGACATTTTGATTAACTTGTGACACGTTACGTGGCACGTAGGAAAAATACTAATAATTATGCATTTGCCACCAAGGGAAACTCATGGATAGGTGAACTTGAAAGTGCAACAGGAAGTTAACACCCACACACACATACACACACTTGCAGGTGCTGGTTGGCCCCAAGAAAACGGCAACAAAATATTTACCATGACTTGAAAGACTTTGCCTGCGGGTCCAAAAAGCAGAGTGCAAAGTGTGTATAAATAAATCAAAGTTTATTTAGTGACAGATACTTTGTATGCAAGTGTGTGTGCCTGTGTGTGTGTGTGTGTTGTCAATGGCATAGAGAGCGACTTTGATTTGCACTGCAGTGCAAATTTCCGCAAGCCAAATGAGAAAAAATGAGCTTTGTACTCGAAGTGCAGACGAAGGGGAGAGATGCGGAAGTATTATGAATGCGCAATCATACAGCTGACAGAGGCACAGGATAACAGCAACAACAACAGCAACAACAACAACAACAACAACAACTACAACTACATCCGCAGTTCAGGTGACAAACACACACTGTGAACTGGAGACGAGGCCGTCGCACAATGCAAGTTGCCAGCGGATATGAAAAACTATTTTACAGCTGCTTTTGTGGCCACCTCCATTTGTCTCTCTGCCTATGTATGCGTGTATGCGTGTGTGTGTGTGTGTGTGTGTGGCCTTTTAATGCTGCCTGCCTGCCTGGCTTTTAAGGCGCCATTCAGGAAAGTTTTCTCAGTTTTATTGCTGCTGCTGCTGCCTTTTGATTTTAATTTATGATTCCTGCCTTTTCACTACTATGTAAAGTATTCTTTACCACATGCAGCCCCGCAGGCGAGACAACAAGTTCATTTCTGTTTGCCATGGGCCAATTAATGCCCCCCATGGAGAACCAACTCAACAACATGAGATTTTTCATTATAGAAAATATATTTTAAATTAAAAAAGTTATGTCTAATTAAATATATAACTTATAAATAGTTATTCAGACTTAACAATTAAAAGCTTATTAATTTCCTATGGCAAACTTTTCCTTTTCTTTTCTCTCTCTTAAACGGTAATTAAGTCAAAAGGTTTTCTCCACATGCAGCAGCTGCTGACTAAGGAAAAACTCTGCTGAATTTTCAACTGTCTGAAGGCAGTGAGTGTTATGCATTCATGTTGTTAACACGTGTTCGAAGTAGAGTAGTTTTGAATATCCTTTATGGCCTTACAGGTCCCAGGTCCATTGTTATGCAATGTTTTGATAAATTGCTTCCAACTCAGCCAACTCTGTGGGTAGCCCTGAGCACAACCGCGAATATTTCTCTCAGTGTGCGTGTGTTTTTGTGATTCTACACTGGAGCTGTGCATAGAACAAAGTACATGTGTTTTCCACACATCCTTGCTAGAACCTGCTATTTCGCAATTGAGTCGATTTATGTTTAGATTTTGTAAGAGCTGCTTTTAGAGTTGAATTTTCTTCAAGGAGTTGAATTTAGTTTCAATTAGTGTTTATATTGCTTAAGCTTCCTTTACTTATAATAAGAATAGAAAAGGAAACTCAACTTGCTTTGGCATTTTCTGTTGGAACTTTTAATATTAAGCTTGAATGAAACTCAACTTATTAATATGTCTGATAAATGTTTGTTTTTAGGGGCTGTAGAATTTATTCAAGCACACTCTAAATAAACAACTTTAATAAAAAATTGTCTGTAATATTGATTTAAACGGCGTCAAAGTTGTCAAAGTAAATTTTAACGACAGCTAAGCAAATGCTTAAGGGCTGTTCTTTTCACTTAACGAAAAGTTGAAAAACAATCGCCTAAATGTACTTCTATTAAAATATAATCTGCTTTAAAGACTCGTCGACTAACTAGCAGCCAAGTTTATACGTAAAGAAAAAAAAAACGCTTTAGGATGCTTCATTGTGGGGCGCCGTTGCCTACAAAGGCATTAACCTAATTGGCTTCCGTGCCAGGCTAATAAAATTGCTTCGGGATTACATGCACACTTAAGATTTTATATCTCATCTTTAAATATGGGCGTATTTAACCTTTTGGTTTTCTTTTTACTCTCGTTTCAGTGCCCCAGCACAAAAGGTAAGCGATAGACCTGCGAGTCCCATTTACAAGCCTTTGAAATGGTGTTTAATGTGTGGCATCCTCCGCTTTCATCCTGCCCCAACCCCAAAAAGCAGCCAACAGCCGCCGGCAAACCGCCAACCGACAACGTTGACATCGCCTTGATATATACAAAATTAGATTAAATATTTTTGGTGGCTTAAAAGCAGCGCTGTTAACACCTTGACTTGCTGTTAATTAAGCTGCCCGTTAACTGATATTATCCCTTCAGGGTCTGCAGTCCTTTTGGGGCTTGATTTGTCAATTTACTTAATTAGCAGCTTCGAGAGCTGCTGTCAGAGCATTAACGGCATTAATTAACCGATGTCTTTATGGCCCAGAAATTTGTGCATCCAAACAGAGCAAAGGATTCTTTCGGTTCTAATGAAATACATAGAAATTGAAATGCTTGATTAAGTAAATTGAAATTAACTACAAGTTAAAGAGGTTTTCTTTTATAAATTTAAAGAATCTTTGCTTCATACAGATTAGCTGGATTACGGAGAGGGAACTTCTTCTGAAATACTAAAGTATGCTATTTGCATGGGTTTTTGTGATGAAGTTGCCAAAGTTGAAAAGCCTCACAGAGCATAAAGCGCACTAATACTTTCAAATGAAAATGTGAAAATGTGAAAATGTGCGCAGGACACGGGCACGAGGAGCGCGTCAAAGCGTACAGCATAAAATCACATTTATACAGTCAAAGCATTTATGCTCCATTATGCTCTTAACTTTCGGCTGTTGGCTTTTGTTTCCATTTCGGTAGCCGCCATAAAAAACACTCCCAAAAATATGAAAACATAAAAGCATAAAACTTGATGCTCGTGTGTGCTGTCTCCCAAGGTCAGACACATTTTTCGGCTGCCCCGCCATATGGCATATAAAAATATTCCCACACACGTTGCGTATACGCAACCAAATCATGCCAAATAAAACGAGAAGAAAAAAAATAAATAAAAGAAAAATTGCTTTAAGTGTGTCTGCCCCAATATATATGTATATTGAACATGTTTCGTGGCAACTTTGTGGTTGCCTAAAAGCCGCCATCGCGTCAAATGTATCGTGTCTTATATAATATGTCATAAAATATTGTAATGGCAGGGCAATAACATTTTTAAGCTGGTGCCAAATGCAGTCATGAGCAAATTTTGTTGTTAAAATCATGACAAATCAGGAAATTATTGCGTCTTCTGCGAATCATGTTCTGGTCTACAAAATTATTAAAAACGTTGCATTTTCTAAACGAACAGAATAAAATTTTGAATTTGCTTTAAAGTCGACAATTTATTTTAGCTTGCCTTCAAGTTTGTCAGCTCGATTCGCTGAGTCGAGTCAAATGTTTCGAATTTCGAATTCTGCATATTTCACAACGGCATTTGTGGGTCAAATGAATGAAATTGTGCGAGTGCGAGATGTCGCAAATAAATTTGATTAAATTGTCAACAGTTGAATTCCAACTGATTGCGTTTGTGAGTCACTCAAAGCTCAACTGTTGGCATCTTCATTGTTGACACACAAACTGAACGTTGCAAATGCAACATAAGCTCGAGGCATGCAAATATTCGAAGCAGCAAAAACAAAAAACAAATATCAAAACACAAAAAACAAAACTCGATGTGCATAAGTAAAAATACAAAACTAAAGCGGGCGTGGGTGTTGCAGTTAATGCAACTGTGGCTTAGTGTGTGTGTGTGTGTGAGTGTGTGTGTGTGGCACTTGTGAACAAAAGCGCTTAAGTGTTTCGCCTGTCTGCAGCTGCTAACATGCCACATGCCACATGCCACATTGTCCTTGTCCGCATCAGCATCGATTGCCGAATGATAAGGCGCTGATAGCGTGTGCTTACTGTGCCCTAATGTCACACTTATCGAACTCATCAAGCGTGTGTCCTTGATTTCATTCACACACACAATTCCCCACTCTTGTTTGTCCTCCAGCTCATTATCATTCAGTTCCTGCCACAGACACGCGTGTCGACACCAACCAAAGGACAGAAAAAAGAAAAAAAAATATGCCATTAATCATTTAATTGTTACCGCAAAATCGTAACCGTATTAACATTCAATTAATGCAAATCGATTGGGTTTTTACTATTTGTGCCTGTTTGGACACCAGCTGCTTTTCCCATTATCTCATGCAATTAATTATGCGTTCAAAGTGAACAAATCAAAAACGACAACAACAAAAACAACGCCCTAAATTGGTATTAAATAATAGCTGACAGCTATTCACTTATGCTCAAATAATATTATTAAATGTCAGTTTAGATTTGTAATTACAATAACCACAACGACAATTTTAATACACTTTAAATAAAAATAGTAGGGTTTTTTAATTCTTTCTTAAAGTTAATAAGAGTTGCCGAAGTTAAGCTTAGGATTTTTTATTGAATTATTTATTTTTACAAAATATATCTCTTTATTAATTTTATATTTTGGGCTATTTTAAATAAAAGTTTATAATTCCAATTAAATTTTATATAAGAGTTTCTGTCGGTCAGTTAGTTAATTTTTTTTAAGAACTGTCTGCTTCAATTTACTTTAATATCATTTAAACGTGTTTGTTTTTTAGTTTAGGTTACAAAAAACACTAAAGTGGCATTTAAAATTAGCATTTCAGTGAAATGTTTTAGAAACGCAGAAAAACGTTTGTTTAATAAAATGCAAATTTTAATTAAATCTGTAATTATGCGCAAACACGTTTGCGTTATTTGGTAAACCGCGAATGTTAATTTCCCAGCATTGTCAAGTAATTAATTTAAGCTCACCATAAAAAAAACACAATATTAATAAATTAAAAGATAGCTCAAAGGCTGAGCTTATTGCGTCAATTTGCCAAAAGTCAGGCCAATTAAATTTAACTGAATAAACTGTTTGCTGTTTGCGAATGTCAACTTTAAGATTCTTAAATAAAACACATTTAAATTGAAGTGAACTTTTGTTTTGGTTGACAGCCAAAAAAAAAAACTAAATTAAAAACAAATAGAGTTTAGTTTGGGTTAAGCAAAAAAGAATGTAATATTTTTTTCTTTGTGTCCATTGTTTAAAGGTTCATAAATTTATTGCCAACAATTGATTGAGCATTTCCCAATCAAATATGCCACGCGGAAAACCGCATTGTCTATTATTAACCTTCAGCGGTGGATTCGCCTGCCAGCTATCCAGATTACATGCTGTTGTGGTTACCAATTTAGGTTTTGATTAAATACTCCCCCCGAGATACCCTGTAACCAAAAGATAATTAATACAATTCTAGTAAAAGACTTTGAAGCAATAGAAAATATCAAAAATATATATTTATCCATTCATTAACTTGATTACAGGATGTTTACTAGTCGAGTACTCTATTCCCTCCACTTGTCCCTTTGTTTTTTTTTTTTTTTTTTGTTTTATTATCGCTGTTCAATCTATTCATTGGCATGGTTCTGGCCATGGGTCCGGTTGTCCTCAGGTTGTCTGGTTTGGCACGCATCATCGCTCGGACGAGTTTCACATTTTTATAGTAGTCAATAAAATGATATATTTTTTCTTTTTATTTCTATTGATTCATTTTATCGGACACCAAAGTTTTGCCACATGATTGCGTCCAATTTACAGTTTGCCAGCAATCATTTATATATATATATCCTTTATGTGATTGCCGCAACAAATACTTTCAAATAATTGCTAACAAAAAAAAACCTTTTTAATGTTTTTACAAATTCTTCAATAGATATATATGAAATTTTTTACTTATGCAATTCCCCAGTGGCTGAGATTGTAACTTCGATCCGAGCAGCCTGTGCAAAATGTATAATTGTATGGCACTTTAGGTTACCCTGTCATGTTCTAGTCAGTTCGAGTTCCATAACGAGTTATCAGTAGAAAAATTTAAGTAAACCCATATATATGTATATATATTTTTTGGTTCTGGATTGAAAGTTAAGTTAAAACGCGCCAAAGATGTTCATTAAAGATGTCACCAATCAGCTGCGGGCCAAAAAGCCACTTGGACCCGGCCAAAAGGTGGCGCCCTACGTGGCGGCCGTCAAGCGCGGACCCTACACACTAACCAATCCCGTCTACAGCAGTCCGGACGTGGAAGACAACAGCGCCAAGATGCACAGCCACACGTTCAACATCAACATGACCGCACTAAAGAACAACCACAAATACCATCAGCGTATAATTCCAGCGCCCGTGTCCAAGTCGCAGGCACACAAGATCAAGTCGCGTTCGCATCTGGCGATGAACGAGCAGCGGGATTTGTATCGACAGCATCGCGATCGGCTGGCCAATATTAAGGGCAAGGTGAACAGCTGCCTGCCGCCGCCGCGCATGAAGATCAGCGAGGGCAACAGCATGGAGCTGTCGTACATGGAGATGCTCACCGCGCTCTATCGCAAGAGCAACAATACGCTGCGCACCTTCACCAAGTCGCCGGATCGTTTGGCCGCCGGCCGCTGGCGCAACACGAGCTTGGCCCGCGACAAGGAGCGCAAGCAGCAGGAGAAGAACAAGAAGTTCCATCAGGGCGGCAAACTCTTCGATCCCCAGCTGGGCAAGTCGCACCGCAACAAACCCGCCGTCAAGAAGGCTTTCAGCTATGAGGTGCCTCTGCATGTTCTGCATCGATACGAGGCACTGATGAACATCTGTGATGTGGGCGTGCTGTGCAAGCTGCTGCGTCCGCAGATCTATATGGATCTGGAGGTGCTGGGCACCCGCATCGAGGGTCGCCTGGCCATACAGCTCTTCACCGAGGCCTGTCCCCATGTCGTCCTGGAATTCATGCGCGTCTGCACGCATCAAAGCACGCGCAGCATCAACTTCTCGCGCACCTTTGCGCCCGTCTGGCTGGAGGGCCAAATCGAACTGGATCCGGAGCGCAGCATCGACATGAGCAACATTGAGCACGACTTCGAGGTGCTCAACCATGGCGTCGACGCCGGCATCCTGTCCTTTCCCAGTCGCTACGTGCGCGGCAATGCACGCACCGATCTCAACTTCACCATTAGCTTCAAGCCGCTCTCCATTTTGAATGGCAAGCGCATTGCGTTCGGCAAGGTGCGCAAGGGTCTCCAGCTGCTGGAACGCATTCACGATGCCACCGCGCATCTGGCCAAGAAGCACGATCTGGTCGTTCTCAAGGACTGCGGCGTCCTCTGATTGTCGAAAGTAACTTCCACGCTCGTATGTGCTAGATTCTTATAGAGGCTAGCTGCAGCTGTGCCGAGGCCCGCCTCCATTTGTCATTTGTGTGTTTTATCTTATTGTAATGACTTCTTTGATAACTAGATTTTTACAAATTCACGACAGGTTCCCAATAAAATTGTATGTTAATTTCATTTGCTTTAGCTCAGCAATCAAAGGTTTACTTAAAAACAAGTTTTAACTATATTATATTTTTTGTGTCAGAGTTCACTGAAAACTCTGCTAGATAGACCATAATATACTATATTTAATTCAATTCAAAATTAAATTAATTTAGATAAACCCATATATTTTTACTTAACCAACTTGATATAGAACCTTTTCATCGAGACTTTAACTGAATGAAACCATAATATATCTTCATTTTATTTGTCATAATTGTTTTATCTGTCAATATCACAGATACAATTTTATTTGTCTATTAAAATTAATCTTAAAATAAATATTCTTTTTTTGTTTTATATACCATTTTATTTGTCTATTAAAATTAATCTTAAAATAAGTATTCTTTTTAAGTCAATTCATAAAATCCAAATCAAAGCGATAAATCCAATTTTTCTTTCTCCTCAACTTCAACTTTAACTGAATACAGCCATTTATCTGCATAAGATCTACATCCAGTTAAATAATTGTTTTTATAAATGTATTTTTTAAAAACGTTAGCCTCGAACATCTATTCACATTTATCTTACTAAAATCTCGAGCAAATCGATCTCAGTTATTTTCCATTCGTTGTGATTTTCATAGCTCCATTTTGTATTAAACTTATTAAATTATTTAACTTTGCTGCGATAAAACATAAAATGGTTGGCGATGGTTTGAACAGTCCGCGCCAGCAGGGCGGCAAGAAGTTGGCGGAGGGCAATGAAAAGCCATTTCCCGACAAGTACATGATGCGAAACACACGCACGCTCAGCCTGAGGAAAGCCCAGCTGAAAGCCTTGCCGGAGGACATCGTCGAGACGGCCTGCGAGGAGCAGGTGAACATGATCAGCCTGGACGATAATCTGCTAACCCATGTGCCGATCGAGCTGCAGAGAATGAGCGAGCTGCTTACCGATCTGGGCATGGCCAAGAACCAGCTGTGCTTTATACCCTCGTTCATATCGCAATTCTCGCGTCTCAAGCGCTTGGATCTGTCCTGCAATCTGCTGCGTGCCCTGCCCATGGAGTTTGGCGGCCTGCAAATGCTGGGCGAACTGAATCTATCGCACAATCGACTCGAACATCTGCCCAGCTGCATCTACGAGCTGGAGCAGCTCGAGTCGCTGATTGTCAACGACAATCGCATCAGGGAGCTGGATGCCACCGTAAACGGACTCGGCGCCCTCACCCAGCTCAATCGCCTGGATCTCAGCAACAACGACATCCAATTCGTGCCGCCCGTCCTGGGCAGACTGACAAATATCACCGAGCTCAAATTGTGCGGCAATCCTTTCCGACAGCCGCGACATCAGGTCTTGGCCATGGGCACCGCGGCCATCATGGATTATCTACGTGGACGTATTCCACTGTAGTCAGATGGAGTTAGTCTCTTTTAATATATTGTTTTAATAAAATCTTATCGTACTTAAATACCTGATAGTTACTGCCGAAATTGCATCTTTTTATATGAGTATATGGAACAGGATTTTATATTTGTTCACAACATTCAAATACCCTTAGTTGCTGGCCATATCTCTCAATTAATTTATTTAAGATTTTTTTTTTAATTTTATTAAATATTTATTTATTTGAAAAATCAAATAATATAATATTATTTGTTCCATCTTATTGTACTTTAATACCTGATATTTATTTTGTGTAAGTAATTACTGCAACTTTTAAAATATAAGTATATATATGAGAATGTTGGTGGGTATATCTCCCATTTAATTTAAATAACCTCTTATTTTTATTTTATTTATTTAAAAAAAAAAATAATCTTACAAAATATAGTGCAGGAGGTTTTTATAAAACCTTAGCCAATATTATTTGTTCAAGTGAGTAGGCTTTAATTAAATATTTTCGTACTTTAATACCTGATAGTTATTTTGTATATGCAATTATTGCAACTTTTTAACAAAAATAAGTATAAATATGATTATATATTAATACTCTAGATGCTAGGCATATCTCTCAATCAATTTAACTAAGATTTTATTTTTATTTAACTTATTTTTTATTTATTTGAAATTAAATAATCACCACAAAGAGTGCAGAAGTTTTTACAGCTGAACCAATTTCATAGCTCAAGTAGCCTAAGTAGGCTTCGGACAGTTTAGTAAATAATTCCACTACTCAAAATATATGCTTTGCAAACCTTGAAAGGAAAGTAACCTTTCAAAGGAAAGGTATCCACCTTAAACCAAATGACGTCTTCACGAAAGTCGCGTGCTTCGGCAACGTAAGTTATAAAGTCCACTCAAAGGATTTGCATAACGGTTTCGATATTTGTAGTCACGCCCCCCAAGGGAAGGTCTACGACGGCGATGGCTTTGTGCAGCAATATGAAAAACGCGGCGTTCGCGAAATCATTATCATGGATGCCGAGGGCAAACCCATACGCTCGACGATCAGCCAGAGGCGCACCTTCGTCTATGCGGTCCTGCTGCATCCGTTGGCCACCATGGCACGCAACGTGGTCCGGGACTTGGATCCCGCCAACGATGTGACCTTCATGCGCTTGCGCTCCGAAACCCACGAGGTGCACATGTCCCTCAATCCCGAGTTCACTGTGGTCGTCATCCAGCGACTGATACGCAGACATCAAGCTTAATCTCTTTGTGTGTGCTGGTCTATGTGTATGTGTATGTGTGTGTGTCTGAGGAAAACTATTCAAAATATTTAATTATCTGTTTAAGGGCCCTACTAATATACAATTAAACTGCGCAGCATTTAAAAGCATTGTAAAATTGATTTTTGGTACTTCTGCAGTGGGCCTAATAATTAAGGCTAAGAATTTATTTAATAAAACCTTTTCTAGCTTATTAGCTCTTCAGCTTATTTGTCCAGCTACCTCCGATTTTATTCCAAATTGTTTATTTCTTTTATCCTAATAATAGTTTCACAGATTCCCCTCTTTGTTAACCTAAGTCAAAGTCTGCAGGTTTAGATGATTACACGAAATAAAAGGTATAGAAAATACTCTTATACTCTGTCTTCAAAATAAACTAAATTATACTAAAGTAAACATCGGAAAAAAACAAAAAAAAAATGATTCCATAAAGAACCGTAGTTTGAAAAATCTGAGTTTAAGCTCAAAATCATAATTTCTATTCCTAGACAATCTTAATTAAAGTAGGTATTTATAATCGAATGCTCTTACTTAAATCAATCCAATATAGAGTCTTTAAAATATCACATTGACTATTTAGTTAATATTTCTTCTTTTCACATAGTATTTCTGAAAACAACTTTTCATTTTTCATTAATTGTTCCAATTAAATTTCACATTTAGCAATTATTTAAAGTGTTATTTGGCAATTTCTCTGCCAATTAGCGCTATTTAACAAAATCGGTTATCGAATGCGTAACTTGACCTACGATAAAAGCGCATTAAGTACACGCCGCGTTGGCCGCATTTGAAGCAATGATAAACGGTTTACAAATTCGGCAAAACATTGCTGGCAATACATCAAAGCGTCAATTATGCTCATGCAATAAAGCCCTCCCTTTGGCCCTCCCTCAATCCACCCTCCCCCTCCACGCTCCGGCCGTGTTCATGGGCTGGTCCTGGCACGAGTTGAAACTTAATTACCACACGACACATTCATTAATCGTTGCAGTTGGCATTTGGCATTTGGTATTTGGCGCTTTGAATGGAGAATGGAGAATGGAGAGAGTAGAGCGTGGCCTGGTGATGTGCAGCTTCATTAAATATCAATCTCTGCTTTGAGCATCTGCAAAGCCGAATCGAATCGAATCGAACCTTTGAAGCCCAGCGTATTTGCCCTGCAAATTGCACATTTTGTTGTCTTGCAATCATCCATTGATATTGGCAATTAAAATTTGCTCGCTGTGAACGTGAATTTGGCCAATGAGTTGCCCTTTGCCTGCAACCTGTAATAAATACTTGAAAAGAGTTATGTTAGGGTATATAAGACATGCCCCAAATGTCTCAATCAGTCTTCTAGTATTCATAGATCTGTTAGTTATCTGCTCAGCAATTCTCTCTTTTTCATTCAATAAGCAGAAAGTTTCTACAGGGTATTTTATAAATCGACCTCGTTTTACTGACTTATTTGTGGCTTATGGTTTATGGTTTATTGGCTTTGTTCATTGTTCATTTATTGCAGGAAACGCGCCCAAAACTAGAAAATTGCTCGCCCACTAAGCTAATTCACACACACATAAACACACAACCCCCCCCACACACACACACACACACACTCGCAGCCACTTTGGCTTTGTTTTGCATTAATTTATGCATATTTATTTAACATGTTGCTTTTGTTTACCGTCATTTATCTGGCGGCTTTTGAAATTGTATTTTGTTGCTGTTTATCTACATTGTTCACATATGTTTTGTTGCCGTATTTAACTATTGTATTAACGCACAGGTAGAAAGGGAAAAATGGCCAATTTGTTTAGAGTAAAAGCTAATATTTATAATATTCTTTAACAAAAAAGTTAATACTTCAGTTAAATATTCACAATATGCAAATAAATACAAGTCAACAATATTAAAAGGATATATTTTTAGTAAAATTTAAATCAAATATTTTACCATAAAGTTAACATTATTTTGAAGCCTTCCAAAAGGCTTATAAAAAGTTGATCAATAATAGATATTGACAAAAAAATATGTGTTGAATAATGAAAAGATTTACAACACGCTGAGGTTCATGTTTAATTAATATTTCGAAGGAGGATTAAAATGCAGCAAATAAACGGCAAAGAACGCCTGAAATACTCTGTGAACTGTACTGAATCCTCATTTATCATTGGGCCGAACGGCAAAAGGATGAAAATAAAATAATATTAAGCTGCGCTCTGCGACTCTTGAAGCGGTAACAGCGTGATTAAGTGGACGAATTCAGTGGCACATGTTGACATTTAATTTATTCGATCCCGACGCCAATATACAATATAATCCCGTAAACAGAACAAACGACACGATGTTGATTTTTAATGAATATTCAAGAGTTATTAATCATGTAAAACTGACTGAAATATGAATGTCAATGCGAGACGAAACTTCTGAGTGGAACTTCGCCTTTTGAGTGCATCATTTTTAATAAAAATAACACTACAGACTAACTGTTTGGCCCCACTGTGCGCGACGGGTAACCAAATATATATTTGTATATAGTTATATCTATATGAAAATGACCATGACACCAGCCGATTGAAAATCATGAAATCAAACTTGACATCGGATTGGGTTGATGTTGACTCCATGCGGCTTTCGGATCGCCTTCGGCTAAATTGGAATTCCTGAATCTGTCGTCTGGCGCTGATGAAACGTGAAATTGCGTGTTTGCCTCGCTGGAGATTTACACGCTTTTCCACTATTTTCGTCAGACATTGACAATTCAATTGTATTGTGCCCAAAGTGATGAATATTTAAAAGAAAAAAACCAAACATATTTATAACATATGTTTACTAACAATAGCAAAGTTTTGAGTTTCATTAAACAAACACTTTTTCCCTGCCTGCTCAAATCAACGTTTAATTTACAAATTGTTTAGCCTTCTATTATTTATTAGAAAACAACTTCCTGACTAATTAAGTTTGTCGTCCTGTTTATTTATATATGTCTTAAGTCCACTGCAAAGCAAAACAACTTAAATATCATTTAACATGCTAGGCGACCAGCTCTTTGTCCTGTGTGTCCTGCACAGTGTCCCTTTGATGCGGCATTCATGTGACTAATGGTCCTTCCTCTGCCACATTTGTGGAGCATTCATCATGTGAGCTGTGGCCCGTTCAACATGTGCTGCCCTAATTAGTTCCATGGCGGCTCGAAAAGTGTGCCGAAGAGCTGACGTGTGATTAAGTTGACGCCAGGAGTTACAAATGACGGCACATTTATGGCCAGCTCTATGTAAGGTTTTTATTTGCCAACTCCTTGGAGCTAAATGTGCGATTGATTGCTTAATATTTGGGCTCGCAGGCAATTTACCAGCTAATTGCACAAAATATTGTTGCTAAATTGGCTTTTCGATAAGATAAGACACAAAATTTCCCTTAAATTATAATTTTTTTTATATATATTTCATTTTTGGATAACTTTTAAATAATTGATTTTTAAACCATATTATTTATTTACAAACACTCGACTTCGTTTGTAAGTTTTATTGCACTGCCTGAAGCAGCTTAAATTATGGCCCGAAGACTTCATTCTTTTTTAAATAGGCCGAACAAAACAAAAGGAATTGCGCATACGCCGCGTGGTCGCACACATTAATTAAACGATTGAACTCGAACACACACACATACGCACAGCATATTGTTCTGATGTGAATTAATGCCAGCAATCGTTGTTTTTGTAATTGACGTCAATGGTCTTGGAGAACAAAAGCAGCCGCAATTTACACTTTATATTAAGGCATTATTAATTTTAATTACTTTCCAATTAAATCTCAATTAAACTCGGGTCCTTCAGCTCTGTCGCCTTGAAGCATTCCGGCAATCGTTTGATTTAACTACCATTGAATAAACGACTATTTAATCAACGGATGCGACTAGAGGAGCTCTCACACACACACATTACACACACGCACACAAACACACACACCCACACATCACATCATTAGCAGAAAATTGCGAGCATACGAGTCATCTGAGTATTCACACATTACAGCCGTGACTGTGAGTGTGACTGTGATTGTGACTGTGATTGTGACTGTGACTGTGTGTTGCCTTGAGTCAATAAGCTGCCGAGAAATATGAACCTGGCAATAAATTTTAATTGCATTTTATTAATTAAAGCAGCTGCAAATCGAATATCAAATTTCTCGTAAATACCTCTTCAAAGTTCTTATTTAAAGTAATTTAAGCTGAGTTCCAGCTTCAACTCATAGTTTTATTAAGTCTTCTTATTTTAGCTCATTTTTAAGCTGCCTTATAATCCAACTTGCCTGGAATTTGCCAAGACCCGAATGAACATTTCTTAATAAGGCCAAAAGTGCCGTGGGCCATGGCCATAATTACATGCACTGGCTAAAAGAAAACAGCTCTCACAGCACAGTCCAAATGAGCTGTGCCTATCACACACACATACACACGCACACACACACTAAGACAGTTACCTGTCTTCAGCTTCGTTTAACCACAGAGGAAAACATTCAGAAATGAATTCCTCTACCCAAAAACTAACACGAATTGGCCTCAAGCCAAAGCGGCAGACAAGTTTACAATGCAACGTCAATGTGCTGGCAAAGGACCTGGACCACGCCCACCTTCGCCCACAAGCATTTGCTCCACACAGTGGAGTCTTCTTTGTGGTATTAAGCTGAAAGTTCAAGTTGTGAAGGAAATAATAAAAAAAATTACTTCTAGGAAAATTATAGAAAATGAATAAAAGATAAAAAGATATCACTTGATATTATAAAATAAATTCAAACATATAATATATGTTAAACTAAAACAAAGTTAAAATTAAATAAAAAAAGGTTTAGGTTAAAACAAAATACAGCAAATTGTTTTATATAATTTCATAAGCTTTCAGTTTCTTCAGCACAATTGACTTTAGCTATTTTTACCAATGTCAATCTTCAACACATATATAAAAGCGGTCTATAACTAGAGGTTAAATTTGGCTTAAACCCGAAAATGTTGCAGCTAATTTCTTGTGACTTTCTGCAAACGTTGCAATTTCTTAAATGACTTTCTGACTTTTCCGTTTATATGACTGTGTCTGTATGAGTGTGTGTGTGTGAGTGTGTGTGTGTGAGTGTGTTTGTGTGTGCGTGTGTCGCTTTAGTTGTGTTGACTGCTCCGTTTTCGTGGCTTGGGCAAATACTTCATAACAACTTTGATGCAACTTTTAAAACATTTACGCCATTTTTACGTGTACGTGACAACGCATGCCAAACACAAAGCAGCCACGCCCACAAACCGCCCAGCCTAGCCCCCATTCCAGCAGTTGTACTCGGCTTTTACCGCTTTAATTGCGGACAAGCGAGCGATTATTTTGTGGAAAGTTTTCAACGTTTTTGGGCTTTATGCACATGTTAAAAGCATTGGGAGCACATCAAAATTAGAAATGCATTGCACGTATTTATTATATTCCGTTTGCGCCGTTTTTGGTTAAAACTTTATTCAGCTCTGCGGGTATGTCTGTGGGTACATTTGTGTGCTTTACAAATACCCTGTAAGTGAAACTAAGTTCGAGAAGGATCTGACTGTCACAGTAAAAAACAAACCATGTCAAATTCCTATGAGCAGTTCAATGGTCCTTTATGCAAACCCTTAACTCGATTACAGGGTACTTCATAAGTGAGTTATCCTCGATGACAAGGTCGCTTGTAAATTCGCTTTGCATAGCAATCGAATTGAGGCCGTGCCATCATCAGGCCATCAACTGCGGCGGCGGATGCCAGTCAAATAATTTTATGTGCTTTATTTGAATTCAATAATATTAAATCAATCATTTATATTAAAACTGATTTATGCAGACTTTCCGCTCGCTCGCGATTTAACGCACGTAATCCAGTTATTTTGACTTAATGGCGCATAATTTGGTTTCATTCAACGAGCGCCGCAAAATTGCTTATTAAAAAAGTTAAGTGTGTAAGTTTTTCAGCACGAAATTTGTTGGCAGCCCCTGTAATTGAAAATCTTATGCACACTATCAAAATGTGTGCGCTCCCAGGCTCGGTTTGGGGGTGAAACAGCGCAAACTTTGGCCATCGTGTCGTATGCGTAATGTTTGAATAAATGTCTCATTAGATTGCCAAAACTGCCGCAAACTGCTGCTGCTGCTGCTGCTGCTGCTGCTGCGCTGCTGCTGCTGCTGCTGCTGCTGCTGCTGCTGCTGCTGCTGCTGCTGCTGCTGCTGCTGCTGCTGCTGCTGCTGCTGCTGCTGCTGCTGCTGGGAGCAGTCTGGCAACAGTTGGGCGCAATGTGCTGTCAGAATTTCAGCTGCAAGCATTTTAATTTGATTTAATTAATATTAATGTTAACACATTTTGCATAGCTTGACTTTTATGCTTAAACCAAAACGAGGCGATTTTTTGTTAAGTTATCGTTTAAGCTTGGAGAACTTTTACTGGTTAGTAAACTTTCCCTGTTGTGGTCACCTGTTAGAACAATGGGAATATGTTTAAATTACATCGTTTGGCAGCTATATTTAAAAATTAAATTAAGTTAAAAGCTTTTGACTTAAACATTGATCAGACATTAATTTATTCTTGTATATAAACTCAAGCCTCCATTCCATATTAACTAAAGCTAAAAATATATTTTAAGGTAAACAATTTTATATTCACAAAAAAATTTCACATATGTAAAATTAAACACTTTTCTTATTTTCATTTTTTTTTATTTAAAGCAAATTAGAATTTTCCACATATTTTTTTTCCTTTTTCCTGCAAAAAAAGTTGATAATTTCCTTAGCAATAATCTGCACAAATAATTACCATGCTTATCGTAAGTATTTGAAGCTGACAACAGCTGTTGATGTGCTTGAAATTCTTAATAATATTCAAAAGCAAATAAAGCTGACAGCGAAGACGAGGAAAATTATACATTGCTCGAGTCAAGTGTCACGAGTGTTTGCAGGGTAATAATTAAATGTTGACACTTGAAAGACGTCTGGCAATTATAGAAAGCGTATATTTGCTCGACAATTTCATTTCATAATTCATTTCACAAAATTAACACGTACACGCCATGTTGGACAGATTGAATTTTGAACTTTGCCAAAAGGCGCAGCTCCGAAGATATCAATTAGCGCATCTGTAACTGACACCAGCCTCAGCGGTAATGAAGAAAATGAAAACTCAACTGACGAAAAGAAAGCAGCGAACAAGTTTGTTAACGACTTGGCCTGAAACATTTGACAGGTGCCATTTGCACAAAAATGGCCAAGAATTTAGACTGATTGATGTGTGAGTTTTAAAAAGAAAATTTAAATTATTTTAAGCCAGTTCAAACTCCATTTGGTCGTTGCAGCCACAATGTGGCCTAAACAAAAGTGTAATCAGTCACCGGCTGCTTGGCAACTCGGGCATTTTGTCAAGCGGAATCGGCTTTGACCCATGTGTAAAGTGCGATGCTTCAAAGTGAATCTTATAAATAAGCCCGAGCTGGCAAATGCTGCCAAAATGCAGAAGCAACAAAAAAGCACACCAGCCAAAATCCGTGCGCAGCAAATTTGCATTTCAAATGCACACACACAGACACTAACACACACACACACGAACATGCACACACACATATATTCACAGGGACTGTCAACAGAGGCTTAAGAACAAAGCCACAGAAACTGCACCCGTTTCGACTTTTGCATCTGTGTGTGAGTAAGTCTGTGTATATGTGTGTGTGGGTGTGTGGGTGTGTGGGTGTAAGTGTGCATGAAATGCATAGAGAGGCTTGTGCCTGAATATAGCTTGAATAAATGGTCGGACTTTACAGTTTCGTGCATTAACACGCACGCACAGAGCGCACACACACACACACACACACACACACACACACACACACACACATACACATACCATGAGCTATAGAAACATACTCGCGTTCTCGTTGCGTAGACAAAACGCACTGTGAATACAGAATTGATAACCCTTCCCCCCTTCAACTCCCTCCTCCCC
Organism: Drosophila lacertosa; assembly: GCA_004143845.1. Lineage (NCBI taxonomy): Eukaryota > Metazoa > Arthropoda > Insecta > Diptera > Drosophilidae > Drosophila > Drosophila lacertosa. The sequence goes on along the minus strand of SCDZ01000268.1, from coordinate 169,969 downwards.
AACCCCCTTTCGAGCAATTCCTAATTCCTGTCGTGTTTTCCCATTGCAATACAATACAAAAATATACCCTAACATTCACACACATGTGTGTGTGTGTGACTTTGTGTGTGTGTGCAATTAATGCACTGGAAATATTCAATAGACTAAATAGGCTTATGTGGAACAGATATTACATTTGAATATGAATATCATCATAATCATTTAATTAAGTTATCGATTTTCATTAGACAACGCTTGAATGGAACTGAAACCAATTTGAGGGAAAATATATAATTAAATTAAATTTGATAAACATTTGTGCATTTTTTAATACTTTATATAAATAAATATATTGTTTCTTTTTTTTAAAGTATTAAAAAACCTTTCTTAATACAGAAACACATATTTAATCTATTTATGGTATTATTATATATTTATATATTTTTTTCTTTTGATGGGATTTATCCAACTATCGTATTATTATATACAACTTAAATAAAACTTGTAAAATTTTTAATTCAATTTAGCCTTTTGAATTGGTTAAGTTATTTTATTTTATATAGTGTACTAAATAGTCGGCTTACAATTTAAGCGACTTTCGTCATGTTTAATTCTCCTTTTTGTCATATTGTGGACACAATTACATGCAGCCTGACACGACGTCCTCATCCCCACTCTCATCCCCATTCTCATCCCCATTCTCATCCCCATTCTCATCGCCATTCTCATCCCCATTCTCGTCGGCGTTGCCGTTTTCATTGTCATCGTCGTCGTGGCCAAATCCTGTGCCAAGTTGGTGTTATAAGTTTTTGGGGGCGGGGATTATGCAAGCGACGTGCGGCGCTTGACAACTGCAGTCTGCGGTGGCAGCGACGTCGGCAGCGACGGTGGCAGCGACGGCGGCGCCTAATGATATGCAATAGTTTTGCGCGTTCACCAAATGTCACTAATGGAAGTAACTTGAGTGTAAATTCAAAAGCGGATTGTGGCTCTCTAATCCAGCAGCTAAATTATTTATTCCGCATTTGTCTTTTGGCAATGTTCGGGTTCGTTTCTCGTTATTCTTGTGTTCATCAACGTTGCTCTCTATGTTGTTGTTGTCGTTGTTGTTGTTGTTTGGCAGTACAACATTGATGAGTCTGGGCGAATTGTAGTTAAACGTTGGCTGCTGCAATTTTATTTGCAAAAATTTCGTTTATTCAAATTGCAAGCGCTGCTTTTGCCCGGTTTTTCCAATCGGTTTTATTGCCAATTTTCGCATTTTAAAACAATTACGCGGTTTCGCATTTGACACTGGAGCCCGGGCACTTGCCAACCGCTGCAGCGACTCCGTTTTTCATTTTCCCCATTTTCCCCATTTTCAGCTGCTATTTGGTTAACGGTTCTGTTTCGGTTCCGTTCGCTACTGGCTGCAGCTTCGATTGCGTCCGACTTAACAATACGTGGAATTAAGCGAATTTCCTCTTTTCATTACTTGGAAATTGAATTGGTTTTTGGCAAGCACATTGCGGCCAATCCGCTCAGCTCTGCATAGCTCCCATTGTCTCTCGGTTTATTAGTGTTGCATATATTCGACTATCAGGTTCAACTGCCGGCAACTCTCGCAATTGAATCATGCAAATGGTTATTTGTGACTAAGTCAATGCACTCACACAAATCACATTTTTTTCGCTTGAAGACAACTTTAAGTTATTTTAAAGTCAACACGGATTAAAGTGCAATTAAAATTGAAATGCACAAACATATTCCTCGAGTACTTTTCTTAACATTTTAGCCTTTGTCCATTTTAAATTTGAATGCGTATAATGTTCACATAAACTTTGACAGACAATTCAATATTCATATTTTAACGCAAACTGAAATCTAAAAGCAAAACCACAAACAAAAAGCTTCACAAAATCTGTTGAGTTGTGGCAAGATTTTGATGTTTTGAGCGAAGCTCGTTTACAAATTGATAGGGAAAAATTTGTGCATGAAATTTGATTAAAAGTTCAGTTTTCAAATTTAAACAAGCAATCTTAACTAGTTTGTATACATATGCGAACTTTGATCAATTCTTTGGGCTTAAGCCATCATATTTGAATGTTGAGTGATTAAAGTGTCAGAAACGGGGGATTTCTTTCACATCCTGGCGAAATCCTGGAACAAAATTGCGGTAGTAAATCTAATACCCTAGACTATTGGGCTTAATGTTTTGTAGTTTGGTTATATTTCATGCGGTGATTTGTGGACTTAGCATAAACACAGCATCGCTCAGACGACCACGATAAATCACAGTCGCCGAGCTCACAGGGATATATGACATTGTAAGCATGGGCAAACTTAATAAAGAGACGTGGCAAAGAAAGAAAATAATTCTCGTATTTTTTTTTATTCTTCTTTTGCAGAGCGAAACTCTTTAAAGCAAATATTTGGTTATGTTTCGCTATGCTGAAGCATTTCTCAATGTCAGCGATAGAGAGAGAGAGAGCGAGAGAGAGAGAGAGAAATAGGGAGTAGCGTAGACAAAGCCATCAACGTCGGCTGTGGTTTTGATTTATCGCGAATGGAGCCACTAAAAACCCGACAAGCCACAAAAAAAAAACCACACCCAAATCATCCAATTATCCTGTAAAGTTTCATTATGTCAGCGCGTTTTGTTTTGACTGAGCCGGAAGTGCCGCCATATTGGCATCTTCTCTCTCCCTCTCTCTAACACTCTCTGTCTTTTGTCATGCATTCTTTTCTCCGCTTCATCTTGATGGTACTCCACTCATCCCATCGCTCGTTCTGCTGATAAATTGTCAACGCGGCGTCCTTTTCGCATGTTTTGACTTGATTATGGCGTAACAAATTGTCGCCATTTTGCATATTTGCACATGGAGCGAACGGAAGCACCGGAAACGAGGCCACAGCGCGCTAACCGCAAATGCAGTGCTAACGACCAGACCGCTGTCTTTTCGGCCAACAAAACGCAAATAGACAATCAAAGCTAACTAAGCGGGTTACTCTTTCGACCACATTCTTCAAATTAATTTAACAGAATGTTTCCACTTCTCTCCTACTTTAACCAAATTTAAGGAAGCTGACAGCTATAAAATAGATTTTGATTATTTGCAAATTGTCTGCTTGCAGCATTGCAATGGACCTGAAGACTGGCTCATTGCTGGTGGCGCCCGCGGTTAAGAATTCCAGCTGCTCGCATCCGCGTTACTCGGGCCACAATTTCATCGTGCACATCGGCATCGCCGAGACCATCGAGGCCGTTTTGATCCTGGTCCTGACGCTGGGTGTGATTGGGGCCAACTGCCTGGTCATCTTTGTCATTAACAATCGCCGCTATGCCGCCTACATACATCAACAGGTGAGTCAGCAAAGGGTCAAATAAGCTGAGTGTATTAGCTGCTAAGTGCTCGCTGCTTTTAGCCACGTTATCTGCTCACCTCGCTGGCGCTGAACGACCTGACAATTGGCCTGCTAATTACACCGTTTGGGCTAATGCCTGCATTGTTTCACTGCTGGCCATATGGCGAGATCTTCTGCCAGATACAGGTGAGTGCCAGCCCAATTGTGCTATCATACTGCTGCCTAATTAATAAAAGGTATCCACACAACGAGCCTTTTGTTTAGCCCCCACCCAATTGGCATTCAACATAAAAACAACATAATCCATTGTTGTCTTTAAATAAGCGACACAATGAACCCAGCATATCATTTAAACTGTATTCATCCAGTTGGCCAAATCAGCATTAACTACTTAACTGTTCAACTGTTTGAATATGAAGCACACACTTTTTTAAATTAAACTGTTTAATTAGATTAAAAATAATATAATTAATATATCGCTCATTATTGGAAAATAAATTTGGTATAGCAATTGTAAGAAATTGTTATTTTTTTTTGTTATTTGTCTTATTGTTAAAAACACATTTAAAATATTCAGTTAAAGGATTGAACCTAAGACAGTCAAATGAGTTATAATAAAATAATTCAAAAAAATATTTAACTGAAGCAGAAGTTAAACTTAAGAAGAACACTATTTGAAGAATATACAGCTCTGATTTATTTATTTGTTGTCTTCCTGTTAATACATGATTAAAATTTACAGTGTAAGGATTGAAGTTAAATGCAGTTTAATAAAAATATTTAATATAAAATTAAATAGATACAGAATTATTTTTAAAAATAAACAGTATTTTTTAACAGAACAGAAATATAACTAGGCTTACAAACCAAATCTAAAGTTGTAAGCTTGCCTTGAATCAGAAAAAAAATATTTAAGTTTGTGGCCTTATTAAAACGATTACCAAATACCAAATACAAATAAATAATTTAATTAGCTTGCAAGATTCTTTTGAATGCCTATTCTCATAAATTATGTGAGCTCGGAAAAGCGTTTAAATAAAGATATATATAGAATATTATTTAAATAAAATTTAACTAACTAAATTAGGATAATCTATCTCGCTATCAAATATGGTGCTAAAAAAAATATTAAATCAAAGATGTTTTCCTTTAGTGATGCTTTCAAGAGACCCTGTTTTATATAATGCAATTAAATAAAGATAATTAAATAAAATATTGGTGTGTTGAAGAAATATAATATATTAATATATATTGTATATTTTAATAATCATGCATTATAAGATTTCAATTTACAACCAAATAAGGTAGCCATATTTTATATTCAACCAAATAATGTAGCCATATTTTAATTTAAGTAAATGTTAGCGAACTTAATTCGCATAATTTGTCTAGCTATAAAATAAGGAGCGAAAGCAAATATAAAAAAAAATATTTTCCTTAAGTGTTAAGCTTAAATGAATTATTAAATTATATGCTGGCTAACTAACATTTTAATCTATCTCACTCTCCGCCTCTTTGGCTGCGTTGCGGCATATCCGGCCGTGTTTCCTGCCACCCGGGCGTGTTCCTTCAACAGGCGCTGCTGCGCGGAGCGTTGTCGCAACAAAGCGCCGTTATACTCGTCTGCATGGCCGTGGATAGATACATGTGTGCGCTGCATCCGCGACGCTATTATCAGCACTCCAGCAAGAAGGTAAGTGGATCAGGGTGGCTTGCATAATTTTGTATGTATGGTGTGGTAAAAAAAGAAATGAAATAAACACACATACATATACAGAGCGTGTGTAATTCCCGCTAATGCGCGGCAAGGCAGATAAGGCACGTTGTCAGCTGCGATAAGCTGTGGGACAAGTTAAGATAAGAATTTATCGCATAGGACAACGGCAATAAACAAAGCGTATGGGGAGGTACCGAGAAATCACGCGCCAATAAAATCTAGTAGGCAGCAGCAGCAACAACAGCAGTAAGGAGAATAACATCAACAAGAACATCATCTATGAGCCAATTACGCAGAGATAAATAAGGATAATGGGCTCTAAGCTCTTTGGCAGTCATTAAAAAGCTGCACACAAAACAAAGCGCCAGCAGATGAAGAATGAAAAAGCAAAGCAAGCAAAAATAAAACACAGCATAAACAGTCGAAAAGTGTATAAAATAAGGATAAAAAAATCAAGCTGGGTTTTTCGCATTTTCCTTTCCATGCCCATCTTTCCCATCTTTATTTTTTTTTTTTCTGTTTGACTTTGACTAAATACAAAAACCACAGCAGGGACCTGGCCCTGGACCAAGAAGGACCAAGGGCCAAGTAACGAGGACAGGCAAATGAAGCGGCAACCGCAGCATGGGAAAGGGCGCCACTTTCTCTTCCTTTCTTTCCCACTCTCTCTCCCTCTCTCTGTCTGTCTCACACACACACACACACTCGCACATCATAATTTATGAGCCAACAAACATTCACGCAGCCGGCCCAAAAATGGAGGCTAGCAAAAATGTGTAAGAAAAGAAAAATGTGTGTGCGGAAGTGGAAAGAAATTATTTCTGGGCTCGGACAGCGAAACGTCGCGTATCATTTACAAAAACGGAAAAAAGTCCGTCCGGTAGCCAGGACAACGGTGCCTTTATGATTTGTGTTTAAATATATGCAAATGTACATTAACATTGCGACTGTAAAGCGGCCTTAAATTAAGCGCTAAAAGTATCAATATGCCAAATCAAAAGATCAAAAATAAAACAAACGAGGGACACATGAAAATTTTCAATGACTTAATAATAAAGCAGGATGAGCTTAAGCACAACAATATATATCCTTATTGAGCTTATAAATTTTATGATTTATTAAATTTTTTAATTGCATTCAATAATAAATCAAAACAATTTTACAAATAAAAAAGATTGAGTTTAAGACTTAACGGTGCAACAATATTTATATCTTTATAGAGCATATAAAATAACAGCAAATCCAATTTTCTAATTAATTAATTTTTTTAATTACTTTTATAATAAATCTGTGAACCCTTTTAATTTAGTCACTTGTGGCATTCGACTGTCAAAAGCATTTTGTGACTGCAAATTATTGCAAAGTGACAACTTCTTTTTCAAACTTGTCAAAAACTGTTATCAACTTAAAATAACATGGGAAAAGAAATAAATTTTTAACAGAAGAAAGTTGAAAGCAAGATAGCTGAAACTCTTAGCTGCTAATTTGTTTTAGCCAAGTCCAATGTCAACTTTCATATAAACAAACCTTCTTACACCTTTTTTCCTTAGCAGCAAAATAATTTGTCATGTTTTATATTAAAAATCTATGCGCAGACATAAATATTAATAATTTTAAGGCATTTATTAAAATGCCAAGTTAATATTTATGTTTATTGCTGGCTTTTTAATTTCACGAAATTTATATGCACAGAGTGTTTTTTGAAAAGGCCCACAAGTGAAAAGTTAATGGTAAAACACAGCGTCGAAGAAGAAACGCAATAAGAACAACAAATTGCAAAAACAAGAAAAAATATTAGTTGAAAATATTTGCATAAAATTGGGTTGCCTTCCTGCTATATATATATAGATATATATATATTTTTTTTATTTTTCTTTTATGTTTACACGCGATCTCGTTTCAATACTGCTGCTGCAATTCTTGACTGGAGTCTGCCGCGAAATTGGCGCACAGCCACGCCCAATTTGTAATAAAGTGTGCAATGTCGAAAATTAATAAATGGAAGCAGACGCCGCCAGCCAAGCCGAGTTGAGTCGAGTCGAGCCGGGGCGACTGACACTCGCCGGCCACGCAATTTGTTGGCCCACTTTTCGCCATGTAATGGCCCATTGAAAACTTGCAACTTTTCAGCTTTAGTCGCGTTTTTATTGAAACTCTCCATAAATTGCAACTCATCTCTTGAAGCGAACGCGCAAATTTATGTTGCTTAATTTATGATAACAATAAAGTTCGTGCAGAGGCACCAAAAAGTTATCAATTCTAGCGTCAAATGTATTTTTTGTTATAGTATCTTAATAATCCTTAAAGCTCTAAGTTCATATATGGCTTAAACAATGTCTATCAGTCAGTCCTGCAATTGACCCATAAGTCAGTCTTTCATCCTCAATCTCAAAATTAAAATAAATTAAAAATATATTCAAAAAAACAAAGCTTGAAACCAAAATTGAACTTTAACCAATGCAATATTATTTCCATTATTTTGTAAACTTTTTCAAAGTATATAAATTTAATTTAAAACCATTTAAATGTATAAAAAAAATTTGAAGTTTCCCATAACGAATTGTTAAACAAAGACAATAAGAATATATAAATTTTACATACACTATTTATGTTTTCACTCTCGTAAATTTGCATATAGTTTACGCCTTGCTGAATATTAAAATTGACGTCTTTGTTGATCGGCGGCCGTAAAAAGTTGCATGCTAAATAAAAGTGTAAATTAAATAAACAATAAGAGTTGTTGGCGCCAAGTAGAAAATGCGAAAGTTTTTCAAGTGGTTTTCACTGTGCCGGCCATTTTGGCACTGTCAGATTTTCCGACCGTTGGAAAATGTTCTCATTTATGTTGCCATTCAGCTGCCAGCTGTTCGGATTGCCAGTCACTCAGTTTGTCAGTTTGTCAGTTATGATTGTGGCAGCCTTCCGCAAATGTTTCGTTTTGTGGTTGGCCTCTGCCCAATGTTTTCAACGTAATCAAAAGTTTTTAATTCCATTTGCCGCTGCCCTTTTTTTAGAAATATATATTTAGTTGTTGAAGGGGCAGTCCTTCCCTTCCCCTCCCCCTCCCCACCCCCTTTTGCCATACTCCAAGTAGTTGCACTCGTTTGATGTTGTTTCAAGGCAAAAACACTTTGGCCCGCAACTCTGTGAGATACTTTGAACTATGCCACGAACTGTGCTCTGGTGCTAATTCACAGTTTTTAAGGTCATTAGCAAAAGCAGCAGCATAAACATATATAAATACAGTTGAGGCGTAACATATCAAGAGGTTTACTTTGCGGGTGATGTTGCGGAAACTGATTACCAAAGGGACTTTATGCCTCGGCTATATCAAAAAGCTAATTTGGTTGACAACAGTTCAAGGTTTTATTTGAACTATAATAATTATAATATTCAAGTAAGAAAGAAATGGAAATTTGAATATAATAACTTATACTAGATTAATTGTTCCTGGTTAGGAACAGGTTAAGGTAACTTTTTTTGGTCCATCAACACATGATAAAGCTTACCCTTTTTTAAACCAGTTTAAGCCCATCTAAAACCGCAAAGAGAGTTTTTAATTTATGGCCAAAACGAAGCTCAATCTATGCATTAAAAAAGAAGAGCGAAAAATAAAGAAAAGCCATTTACTATATTGGCATTTGATGGGTAATTACAAATGGGGCAGAACGTGCAGCTGCAATGTTCCGCATTAAAATGACTTAAAATCAGAAACGTGCACATAATTCCCCACCAGCAATAAATCAAACACAAGCAGCTGGAACCAGGCCGGACTCGGCCCCACCTCCTCCCCTCTCCCCCACCCCCTCTGAGTATGTGGCAATGGCTAATACAGATATTATGGTTGGTCTACGGGGCGTATTGTGTGTATGGCAAATTAAACCTAACTCTTACCACAACAGCCAAACAAATGTCAGCATATATCTAATCCTGTTTGTTTGTGTGTGTGTGTGTGTGTGTGTGTTTGTTTGCAGGGCTGTGTTGCCATATTGAGCTTAACATGGATTATCAGCCTGACGGTGTTTGGATTTCTGGTGCTGCCTAAAGGTAAGTTTTAGCCACTCACACGCCCATTTACACGCGCACATCGAAGACCGCATGAATGCAAACAGCTGCTCATTTCGCGTTTATCTATATGCATATCCTTTGGCATCGTATCCGCACAGGTTACTACTTCAACAACACGGGTCTAATGGCATGCGAGCCATTTTACAGCAAGCCCTCGTACCGCATTCTGTCCACATGTGCATTGTACTTCCCGACCACGATGGTCCTGATGTACTGTTATGGCTCCAGCTTTCACATGAGCCGCTTTCGCCTAAATGATCCAACTATGCCGCTCACAGCGGCCGCACATCATCCGCATCCCCACCATCCGCCCCAGCAGCAACTGCAGCATCAGCATCAGCACCAACAGCATCAGCAGCACCAACAGCATCAGCATCAGCAACAGCATCAGCATCAGCAGCAACAGCAACAAGCCTCGCATTTATTTGGACATGGCGGCCACGGGCACTCGCATCATCCGCATCATCATCGGGCGCCGGTTATGAACCATTTGAGCATGGCCATGAGCATGGGCCTTGTCGGAATGCCGAGCATGACAAACAAGATTACCAAAAAGGTGAGTTGAGGTTAGCTTTAGCTAATGCAATTTCAATTTGCCTACTATTTGAGCTACTTTTCAAATTTCTCCGATTGTTATAAAAGAAATATTTAAAATATATTTGTCCTTTTCAGTCACGTTTTAAATAGATACTACTTAATAATAATTAATTTTCACATATTAAAATCTCTATTACAACACATATAAATCCAAGCCACACACAACTAAATGCAAAATGTACTTGCCCCAGCCACAACATGTGGTATGCCCCAAAATGGGCTTGTTGTTGCACATTTTTCCGCATTTCGTGTCGTGCCTTTAATTAGATTGTTAAACGATGCACATTTGTTGCAGATTGTGCCCATCCAGGAGAAGAACTCGAGCGGCAACACGTCACGTTCGATGGCGGCCATTTCGCTGGGCTTCATTGTTATGGTCACACCGTGGACCATTCAGGAGATTGTCACCGCCTGCACGGGCTCCAAGGCAAGTAGTACTTATGGCCACACACTCACACACACACACACAAGGCCCACACGTCGCATACGTAATCAGGTTGTGTGCTTATGTTGCGCATACGCCACGTTGGCCGCATACGCTTTATTGTTATGTGCTTATCTTTTCACTGCCTGCAGCTGCCACCGTTCCTCGACTTCGTGGTCACCTGGACATCGTTGAGCAACAGCCTGTGGAATCCATTCATGTATTGGCTGCTAAATTCAGATTTTCGACGCCTCAGCCGACAATTGATGCCCAACAAAGTGAGTTTTTGTTCACTCAGCTTTTTGTTCATTGCAGCTTTTCTTATGTGCACTTTCAAGCTTCTCGCATTTTCACAATTTGTGTTTTTCTCTTTTAACTTTGTTTGCTGTCCGCCTTTGTGTGAGATGAATTTCAGTTGCAGCATTTTTTTTTTTTTTGGTTTTTATCAATTATTTTGTACGGTTTGCAAAGTGATTGTATTCCTGAATAGCCAGCGGACACTTTATCAAACGAGAGCATAGACAGGAGCTAAGCAAAGGATTTTCAATTTGCAGCCTTAGCATTTAAGAATTCAACATTAATTATCTTCTATGAAAATTATTTTAATTACTGCAGCAGACTCTTATATTCTCCATTATTATTTTAGTGGGTATTTCTATTTACACTGATTATCCGATTAGTGAACTCATCAAAGGTGGAAGTTGGTTGAGCTCTCGGACACAGCACATTATACACATCCAACCCAGTTCTATTAAAAATGTTTAAGTTAAACGCAAAAGCTGCTCAAAGTCAGCTGAAATACATATTGAGGGATTTCATGTGGCTGCGTTGTCAGAATGCCAAAACTAAACCAGAATTACGCAAGGTCTTTCAAACAGGGCCAAAGACCATAAATCCAAAAAGGTGCAAGCTCCACATACAACAGGAAACTCGCTCCGGCGTCCAACAAACAACAGCTACAACAACAACAACAACAACAATAATAACAAACAGTGAAAAGTGATTTTGAATTATGAAAGAGAAAATCCAAAGCGGCACAGACCCTCGATTCCCACCCTAATTTTCCTCATTTCCATCCTGCACACAGCAAACGTAAACATGAAAACTCACTCCGCTTATTGGCAGAGGGGTAGGGGTAGGGGCACAAGGGACGAAGGGGTTGCGGGTGGGTAAATCCATTTTGGAAAGCGCAGTCAAGTTGCATGATTTACTTCCGAAAACTCAAACAAAACTGAGGTCATTTTGAGCGAATTTATGAACGGGGCTCTCGTTCTAGAGATGGGTGCGTGTCAGATAATGCTCAAAGTTTAAAGTTTACATTTTTTAATAGTTAATTTATATATGTGTTAAATTAAAAGTTTTCAATTTAGGCTTGAAGTTATGCTTTTAATTAATAAAAAGCTTTTTTCTAAATATATATGTATATGGATATATATTTTATATATAAATATTTATGTTATAAGAGTACAAAAACTTTAATTTTATCATTTATTATTACCCCTGTTCTTACATTTTTAACGCATTTCTTATATTATATTTTACTCAATCTTTTAATATAATTTTATAAATATTGTATGAAGGGTTTAAATAGTGAATTTATTTATTTTTATTTTTTTATTTAAAAACTTCCTTTTTTTCACTTATTGAATACATATTTTCTAAACTTCATATGTAAATATATATGTGATAGGTTGATAAGGGTACACAGACTTTTCTCCTAGAGTTTCAATATAAATATAATACATTTTAAATGCTGCTATTCTATTATAGTTCATTTAATCTTTATATATATTTTTATTTATATAATATTTAAGGTGTCAGCAAAGATTTTAACCATTTTTTTTATCTACAATAATTATTTTTAAACTTATGAAAAGCTAATTTTCTAAACTATATATTTAAATATGTATGTGCTATAAATATGATAGAATGTTGAGGGTATAGGATGCCCTAAGTTTTATAAATTTTATTTATTATTTTTTTTCATAATAATTTTTTTTTCTCACAAAATTCATTTGGTATTTTTCGTGTCACGAGACTTGGCCTCAATCCAAAGCTCTGATTGTTCCACAATAATTGCATATTAAATTTGGAACTAACGTTAGATTTATGATGCCTCTTTCAGTGCTTCCCCAACGAGGACACGCCCGAACACAAATCAGCCTGTTGTCACATCAATGCGAACGATTTTGAAATCACAACACTTCCGATGCCGCCAGAGCCGCCCGCCTCGCGGCCGCCGGCCAACAACGGTGGCGGTGCAGTCGGCGGTGCAACTGGCGGCGGTGGCGGTGGCGGCGGCGGCGGTGGAATGGTTGGCGGCATTGGCAGCGCCATTGGCGGCTCTGTGCTGGGCATTTGTGCCCGTTCCCGGGCCAACAGTCTCAGTCGCAGCGCCTCGCAGTACATTAGGGGCACACTGGGCGGCGCTGGCGGCGGGGGCGTGGCACACAGCCATGCAGCACATCAGGCGGCTGGCGAGGGCTATGCCACAGTGCGACCCGACATCGAGGGCCTGTCGGAGAAGTATTGGGGCGAGATCTTGGAGCGCACCGTCAGCTCGGGCAATCTGCATGCCATGCAAAAAAGCTTCCCGCACTTTCCCTATCACCAGCACGGCGTCGGCGTCGGCGTCGGCGTCCATGTCCATCAGCTGCATCAGCCGCAACAGCATCAGACGACCTCGTTCAGCAAGCACAGCGATCTGCATTTGAATATGTCCAGCGGCGCACAGGAAGCGACCGCCGCCGAGCTAAGCAAGTTTTCCACATCGGAGCCAAAGCTCTGCGAGCATCTCTTCCACGACGCCAACTGCGCCAAGAGCAAGCTGCTCGGCAATGCGCCCAACGATGCCGTCGCCGCCGCCTCCGTGTCGACGGTGGCCGCCAAGCTGGCCGCCGGTCGCAGCATACCGGACATTTAGTACGCAGAGGACGTCATACTCGCCAACAGCCAGCTGGCCCGACAGGCCACCAAGTGCGCCCACCACCCACTGCACCAGCAGGCACGCGCCCTCCTCCACACGCCCCACGCCGCCCATCACACGGGCAGCCTGCGGCTGAGCCGCGTCCGCGTCGCCTGTCACAGTCCGCCGCCCTCGCTGGCGCTCTCTGGCGAGTCCATGGCCGAGTATCGCAAGTAATCCTCCAAGGAACTAACCGTGAATGTAGCTCTAAATAAATGTGTGTGTGTTGTGTGTGTTGTGTTTGTGTGTTTGTCTAAATACTCCAGTGTCGTCGATTTAAGCTAACTTAAAAAGTTGTAGCGCTTTGAATAGCATTGAATCAGTTAACAATCTGTTTCTACTCCAAACATTTTCAATTTCCCTTCCAATTTCCACGCTAAGCAAAAGAAAATTTGTTAAAAAGTGTAAAAACATTTTAACAGACCTAAATTTCCAAATAAGTTCTGTTGAATTTCTCTAACATTTAATTTCTGTAGTTATTCTTATACAATTTCCAAAGATCTCCTCTATTTAATAAAATAATACTTAAAATGTTTTAAATTCCCCACCTAACGAAAAGAAAAAATTCTATAAAATTTCTAGCATAACCAAAAAAAAGGAAACTTTTAAATTTATAAAGAACTAACTAAAGTGTGCTTAAAAAAAAAATTACATCATCGTATCACTTTCATAAATTTAAATATATAAAAAATATTCAAAATGTCGTTTTCAGAAAATTGCGTTTAAAGAGTTTTCGAAAAAGGAAAAGTACTAAAAATGTGAATCTAAACGATTTCTGCAGTTTTTGCTGAGTTGCAAAGTTTTTGGATTAATCAAAAGCAAAAAATTAAGTGTTCATTCTTTGTATGTTTGTGATACATTTTTACTCCAAGCGGACTTCGAATAAATAAATAACAGATATTGATGTGTGTGTATGTGTGTGTGTATTAACATTAATAAATAAATATACTAGTATTAGCAAGGGTCAAATCAAATGCAAACTTGTGTTGAGCTACAACTAGTTAAGTAGGATTAATTGTATGGATGTAAGTAAGTTGTGTAAGAAACTTTGAGAACACTTTTATTAATAGAGATGGTAGACTTCCTTTTTCCAGATTAGCTAACTACTTAACCCAATTGTGAATCTGAAGCAGCTATATATACTATATACTAATTCGATTCTATTGAACAATCTCTTCTCTGTCAGTTGCTCCCGAAATTCAAGAATACATAAATTAAAATACGCATATATAAGTATATTGATGGTTCTAAAAGCGTTGTGGTTAAACTTAGTAATAGTTCTCTTTAACAGCAGCAATCAACAAATCAGTTACGAACAACAAACAGCAAACAGCAGAAAACCAAATCAAATCCTAACTTTGTGATTGTCATGAATTTAAGTGAGTTTATGTATAATGAAAGTTGAAGTGACTCATCATTTGTAGCTAAATAACAATAGTTAAATGCGAGCGAAAATTTTTAAAAAACTTAAGCGAATTTTAGTTTAGCGAACAAAATATTAAAATTAAATATATATATAAATATATGTAATACCATATACTGAGCGAAATATAAAAATACAACAGGAAAATATGCCATTACGAATTGTGAAATGGATTTAAATAAAATGCAATAAAGATTAACTAAATAAAAGTAACAAAATATTTGCATATATTTTACTTTCTCTTTGCAGCATTAAATTTCAAATATTTAATTTAAAAGCACATTTGATATCAACAACTTTAGAAACTTATTTTATTTTATTGTCATCAGGGCTCGAAATGGACACAAAAGCGATCACATTAAAAAATATAAGAATAAAAAGTTTGTCGCCAAAAAATTTAAAAGCAATTACAACGAAACATTTTAAAAGGAAACAAGCAACAAAAAAAGCCAATTACAAATACAACAGGCAAAAAAAAGTACAGCTAAAAAAATTAAAAATTATTTAAATTTGATTTTTATTGGCCGCCACCAAAAAAAGGTCATAAACCAAACCAAAATGCAAATTAATTTCGCATGCTGCGTTTAGATTTTCATTTGCCATACGCAAAAGCCGAGCCCAAAAAATAAAATGAAAGAAAAACGCACGAGAAAAGTTTAAAAACTAATTTTCACAAAACAATTTTGCAGCAGCCAGAAGGCAGACAATGACGCCCCCCAACCTGCCACGCCCATCGCGCTGCCAAGGCGCATACAAGTCCCTGTGGCCATTGAAAAGTTCGCTTCTTTTGGGGCAATTTGAATCTCAATCTGAATCTGAATTCGAGTTTGAATTTCCATTTTTGAGTCCCACTGCGTTTGCCGGGCCAAAAAAAATTACACGGCCCGTTGCATTTTGTAACAATAATCGCCGGTGTTTGGCATAGGATAACGCCCACCATAAAGCCATCCCCCCACCCCTCTCTTGCCCCACCCCAAAGGCTGGGCCACATTCTGCGTGCAGAAATTCACGCCCAGCGATTTCCACAAAAAACTTTTCGCATGAAAGTCAACGTTTCTCTGGCCGACTGTGTTTTTCTTTTGCCTTCCCCCGTCGCACGATTCGTATTTGAGTTTTTTGTATAATTTTCCGCCAGCTGGGAATTGGATTTCCCGCATTCCTTCGACGCTCTCCCCCTTCCAGCCCTCAAGGCGAATCGTACATGCTGCCAAAGCTTTGCCTAATTTGATTAAGCGGCCAAAAACACTAATTGAGGTTTATCCAATTCGGGGGCTCGGCCAAGTAAACGGCCAAGTTATCCGAAAATCCAAAAGGTAAAAGTTTCTTTCTTTCTCTTGTTTTTTTTTTTTTTTATATTGCGTTTGCCTTTTTGCAAACATTTGACTTGATGACTTTTGCGGGATTTTTTTATACATTTTTAAATAAACATTAACGTTTTTTTTTATTTTTATAAAGCTAATTTTAAATCAAAAGTTAAATAAAAAAAGTCTTTACGTTTTTAATAATACATGTGTGCAGGGAGCTTATTTAAGCATTTTTCTTAAAACTGATTTTGAGTTGATTAGTCTGAAAGTAAGAAGAGATCAAATGGAATCAAATCTTGTAAGTAAATTTCTAGCGTAATTAGTTCTGATTACAATTGGAAAGCTCTCTACGAAATTTAGATCCCGGGATAGAGAATCTTACGATAATAAGATTTTTTTAATATAAAAGTTTTTATTTGCTATTTCTCTTCTCTACTAACATAATAAATTTAAACTAACCAAATGATTTGAGTTCCAGTAAACAAAATTCTTATATTTTTATCTATATATATATTTGTATATATTTATATATTCACATGTATTTATCTAATTTATTATTCCGTGTGGGAGGTCCAATATGTGAAATTTTTTTTATATTTAATAATATTCCTAGTGCTTAACCATTTTATAGTTTATAGTAGTCTGTTTATATATTTATATATATCTTTTTTGATGAATGATACTTTAATATCTTAATGGATGTCATAATTTGTCATGTACCAAGGATGACCTGTTTTTATTCTGAGTATCATGGACTGATATTGTTGCAGTATTTTAATATTTTTTTACAATTCCAACCCTATACAGAATATACTAATATGCTTGATGAATTCCAGCCAGCTAAAGCTAGTCTGAAAATCTATCTTTAAGGCCTTTGTCATAACACCTAATAAAGAAGTTCTTTTGCATTCATTATGAATATATTATTATTGTCCAGATCCTATAAATTATATATATTACCGACCCTATAAAGAATATATTTCCCTTAAGCTTAAGCTAGTCAGAGAATCTGTCTTTAAAGCCATACCAAATAAACCTTATAAAGGTCTATTTATTTGCATTCAGTATGAAGAAACTTTTCTGACCACATTTTCAATAAGTTAAATATGTTGTCATAATAAAACACATTGATAAAGTAAACACTGCCAAAAACAATAACATAAAAAAAAAAAATAAAACACACAAGACACTTAATTACAGTTGGAATTCGAAGTGCACTTTGCACTTTGGATCCAGACCACAAACAGAATACCCTAAAACAGAGTTAACGAATTTGGCTATGAGACTGAATCGGGCTTGTACTGCACAGCCGGGCCACAAGTTGTTTAGACGGTTTCGCACGGGCTCGCGTCCTGTGGTGTTGTCCTCGGAGCGTTACAATGGCATGGTGTGCAGATCGAAGCAGGAGGAGCGGCAGGAGCAGGATCAGGCGCTGGAGGAGGAGCAGCGCTACAGGAAATACCTGCAGGATGGCAATGCGGCGCTGATGAAGTGCTTCACCAACTTGGCCGACACGCTGGGCCAGGACGAGGACCAGGTGCAGGCCAACAGGGACAATGCGCTGGCCGAGCGCGCCAAGGACACACAGGCCCAGTGGCTGCTCGACAGGATGCGCAAGGAGCGCATCATGCGCGCCGATCGCATCATGAATCTGCTCAAGCCCGGGCCGCGTGCCCTGCACCAGGCGCTGCTGAACAGCGAGATGATCTACCAGCAGGATTACCATCAGGCGCTCAAGCGCGAGTTCGCCAGCGAGGCGGAGCGTCAGCAGCGCCTGGACGAGCAGCAGTGTCCGCCGTTCCTGGTGCCCTTTGGCCACACGACCGAGCAGCAGGAGCAGGCGCTGCGCCAGGCCAAGGCTAGCGAGATGCGCGCGTATCAAGTGCAGGATCTGGAGGAGCGGCGCCTGCGCCGACTGCAGGAGCGGCAGCAGGAGCTCAACGATTGCATCGTGGAGCGCGAGCAGTACAAGTGCCTGCGGGAGCGCGAGGAGCGGGCGGCCAAGGAGCGGGCGCAGCAGAAACGCGACTTCTGCCGACGCGCCTATCGGGAGGCGCTCGAGGAGAAGGCCGCCACAGCCAAATGTAAGTTGAACGAGTTCCCTTTTCAGCCCCAATCAATGCTCGACAATCCCAATCCGCAGACGAAAGCATGTGCGACCAGATCGAGGATCGGATCATCTGCGTGGATCGGACGACCAAGCGGAACCTGGACGCGCGCTACAATCAGCAGACGAGGAACTTGCGCGAGAAGCGCACGCGAGCGCTGGAGAAGCAAGCCGTGGAGCTTTGTCGGGAGCAGCAGGTGGCCAGGGAGAAGCTGCAGGCACGGCAGAAGGAGCAAGAGGAGTTTAGGTGTGTGGAGGAGAGCATGGACGAATGTCGGCGTCACTGTGCGATCGAGGATCTGTCCAGGCAGCGGCGGGACTACGAGCTGAAGGCTCAGCAGCGCAGCGAGGAGCAGCTTAAGACAGCCGCCGAAATACGTCGCTTCGAGATGGCGACGCGTTTTAAGAACGCCCAGGCGAACAAGAAGTTCGTGGAGGCGGAAAGGCAGAAGAAGGAGGCGGTGACCGCCGAGCTGCGCGAGGTGCTGCACGGGCAGCGCAAGCAGTTCCTGCAGCAGCGGCAGGACGAGCTGATGCGGATCACAGCCTGCGATGAGGATCCCTATTTGACGGAGGACGCGACCTTCTTCGAGGGCGCCGTGCAGTCCATGGAGGAGTGCCAGCAGCTGGGCCGGCCGCTCTTCCCGATCGCCAAAGTGGTGACGTCCTATCGTCGCGACAACCATCTGGACATGGTGCCGGAGGGGCAAATGGTGCGCAGGAGCAAGCGACGCGACAAATGCTGGCCGGGCTACTTCTCCAAGGCGGAGCTGGCCTACCGCAAGTACGAGCACCGCGAGCGCTGCCGAAGCGAACAGCAAGAGGAGCGCCACAAGATCTTCGACAACTGCATCAAGATCACCAAAATGGCCGCAGAGGATCGACCTTATGTTCCTTGTAAGAAGGAGTTCCCCCTGAAGATCATCCAGCATCGCGGCTTGCCGGCTTTGAGCAGCGTCGACTCTGCTGATGTGCCTGGCGTTGTCTGCTGGCTGGAGGATCGTCCGGTCGTCAAGTGTCCCAGCGTCGAGCAGGTCGAGACGCCGCCCGGCGACAAGCCAGACAATGCCACTTGTCCAAGCGTTATGGAGGTCATGAAGCCAGGCGAGGAGTATCCGTCCAGCGAGCCCAGAGATCCATATCCTTCGTTAATAGATGCCAAATCAAAATCATTAGTTGTTCAGCATTCGGGCGATGGAGATAATTCTAAGCGAACTAGCGGAGGTAAAGAGTGGTTAAAATCTGCTGGAGGTAGAAGTCCTTTGGAAAAGCTATCAACAGCCAGACGTAGGACTACGCCCAGAGCTAGGATCACTCCAAGTCGTAGAGCTACAAGTCCGGACCTAACACGCTATTGGACGGGAAAGCCTCGAGGTCAGGACCAACCTATGAATGCTTCACTAAATTATCCCATTATCAGCTCAATAGACGTCAGGCGTAGCTGCCCCAAAACTAATCGAAAGCATTTTCTTTAAACTCGGCTTTGACCATTTCTAAATTATCTGTATTCATATGTGTCCCTATGTAAGTGCGTATTAAAGAAGGGATCTACCTAAACGATTGCAGGTTTGTCCTCTTTTACTTATTTGCTGAGGTATAGAGCTGTCTATAGCTGCATTAGGTAGAAATGCTTTGAAAAAACTATCAACAGTCAGACGTAGGACTACGACTAGAGCTAGGATCACTCCAAGTCGTAGAGCTACAAGTCCAGACCTAACACGCTATTGGACCGCAAAGCCTCCAAGTCAGGACAAGCCTAAGAATGCTTCACTAATATTATATATTATTATCAGTTTTATAGACTTCCCCAAAACAACTCGATCAGGCAATCGAAAATATCTTCTTTAAACTCGGCTTACACCATTTCTAAATTCCCTGTATTCATATCCGTTTGACCCTAGGCGAGTTCGCAGTAAAGAAGGAATTTACCTAAATGATTGCTTTTACTTATTTTAAGCACAGGCGATTAAGTGGAGGGAGAGAGCTGTCTGTAGCTGCAGTAGGTAGAAATCCCGTAGGACTATCTTACGCGACAGGATCACTCCAACTCTTCACTAGACTACTTCGCTAAAGTATCCTATTATTAGTTTAATAGACTTCCCCAAAACAATTCGATTAGGCAATCGAAAGCATGTTCTTTAAACTTGGCTTTAACCATTTCTAAATTATCTGTATTCATATCACTTTGACCCTATGTGAGTTCGTAGTAAAGAAGGAATCTACCTAAACGATTGCAGGTTTCTCCTTTGCTTTTACTTATTTACTGAGGCACAGACGTCAAAGACAGCACAGGAAACGATGTTAATGGTTTTTTAAAAGCACTTAAACTTGGCGCAAACTTTTCCCTTTTTTTTCATCCTGCCGTGCTACCACTTTACTTCGCTATTTGGTCGGCGGCTGAAGGGACTTGAGGTTGGGTCCAGTCCAGCGCGTTGACCATAACCCTTGCATTGGTTTTTACGCGCTTTGTTTAACACAAGACCAGGCGCTGAGTGTGAATTGGCCAGCTGAGCGACAAGTTGAAGTGTGATCAAAAGCTCCTGCGGGCCAATGTCCTTTTGTGCAGTGCTGAAGTAAAATGAGTCATAAATTCCAATTATTGTGTGGGCAAAGTTATTAGGTTACTTTGTCGTCAATTTGCGACTGACTTGGCTGACATTTTTGTTTTCATTTAGCTTATTAAGCGGGGGAGACATGTCAAACGTTCCGTTCCACTGGACATAACTTAATTTAACCCGCAACGGTTGATGAACCCACCAGCAGCAGCAGCAAGGGCCACCTTCGGCTTGAAGGCTGCCCAAGCGAATCTCATCAAGATAATTACGCTGCGCTTTTCCCCTGTTTCTCCTTTCTCATAATTTCTTCTAATTTTTTTTTTTTTTTTTTTTTGTTTTTTTGTGGAACATCCCGATGGGTTAATCAGCCGCCGTTAAACTTTGTATTCTGTGGCGCTTTGCCGCTTAGCAAAGTCCACCGCTCCAATTAACGCAACGGTCCGCATCTCTTCTCCTTTTGGCAAAGTTATGGAAAAGTTTGCCAGCCGCCAAACTTAACTCATTTGCAGAGGTTGCCACAAATCGCTGATTGGTCAGCACAGCCGACGGACTCCATTCTAAGCACGACACTTCAATTTAAATTGCCCGAAATGTGACCCAAGCGGCAGCTAACTAAACGAGACCAGTTCAAAGGAGAGTCTACAAATTTTAAATCGTCGACTCATTACCAAAAATTGAACAGACAACAGCTTTTAATAAGGCATTCAGTGTTGGGTTCTTTTTGAGTTAAGGAAGTTATATCCTGAAAGTTGGAAAATAGCAAAGCTACTTTTCTAGGAAGAAGGATATACAATGCTAAAAAAATCCAATATCTAAGCTTGAATTTTTGATGTTCACATCACGTCCGGCAAACGTCCAGCTGGGCCACAAATTTCTGTATCCTTTTTGCAGCTAACAATGGCCCAGGGGGCTGGGGGATGGAGAGTGGTGCAGTGGTTTAGTGGTGCAGCGATTTTTGGCTCGAAATACGATTCTCAAATACGTTTTTCTTCATGAGGGGGAAAAGGGCAATGCAATGTGAAAAACATTTTTTCCATTTACATTTTTTAGTTTCTTTTTGTGAGCCTTTCGAATTCCATTTCAATTGACAAACATAACAAGCTCGTATGCTTTGGAGGAGTACACGAAAAGTGCTCGACTAGGAAATACTTTATAAAATAATGATCGTGGTTTGAACAGAAATGAAAGAAACTTATTTTTTATGTTATATACATATATAGTATAAAAACATATAACTATTCTATAGCCTAGCCTTGGACATTAGCTCATATTTTAAACCAATTTCAATTTTTTTAACATAAATTCTGTTTAAATATATTATGCCCTATTCAATCACAATATATTTCCTGGGCATGAACCTCATTTTGCTTCGTTGTTTAAATAAAATTCTGAAATTTTGCGAAGCAATTTTTTGCCAGAAAACAAAAGATTTTTAGACCATCCATAAATACCCAAATAGAATTCTGTTTTTATATTTAGTTTAGGTTCGAGTTCTGTTCGGTAAATCGGACTGAACTCGGTTTGCAAATTAATTAAATTGGAAATGTTGAAACCATCAAGAAAATAATCCTAACCAAGAGATGGTTAGAATAAATGCATGTTAAGTGCACAATTGAAAGAGGAAAACATTTAAATAAGTAATTACGAAAGTGTGCAAACAGTTGACCAAGAAATAAAGTTTTTAATTTATTTGATTGCTCGGGTAGCAGGACAAATTATAATGGAAAAGCAGAAAAGCTGAAATAAATTGAGAAGAATGCGAATTGTTTTATTAGAAAGCCCTTAAATAATGAACACAAAAAAGCACGCGAAATGACACCGAGCCGGCAAAAGCAGCAAATCCAACAAAAGCAACAAACAGCAGCCAGGGAAAAGCGGAAAACAAACCAAATACAAAATACAAAAGAAAATGCAACAAGTGGCAGCAAACAAAGGGCTGTAAAATGAGTAAATGCAAGCGGAAAATGTGCTGCAAGAACAAAAGCGCAGGGAAAAGCTAACAGCAGACAATGCCGAAAGAAAGAACACATGGCGTATACGCTATAAAAGCCAAGCAATTGTGCTCTCTTTCTGTCTCTCTCTCTCTCTCTCTCTCTCTCTTTCTCTTTTATTCATTCTGATTTGCTTCTCACTCTCTCCATCTGCATTCCTCTTTCTTGCGCGCTCGCATTATGCGCTTCGCCAGTTTAAAACTCAATAAAAGTTGCAGTATGAAAAATTACTTAATGAAATTAAGTGTTAAAAGTGTGAGTGCTGAGCGAAGCTGAGAAAAACAGAGCAACAAAAAAAAATGGTGTGTCTGGAGAAGAGGCAGACTCCACACTCCAGAGTCCACACTCCGCTCGACAAAGTAAGTTGAGTGGCACACAAAGTGAGCCGAGGTAGCGGCCGTAAATAATAATAAAGGCATGACTTATTGGTCTGGCCAAAAGGACCACAGGACTCCGCTGTGAGCTGCCTCCGTTAAAAGTAATTCCTATTAGCGACTTAGCAGCTTGCTGCAAGTGGATTTTGATTGGACTATCTAAGCGCAGACTTGTTTCAGGTAACACGCAATTTCTGTTAGTGGATACACGTTAGAAAGTAGAAAATGTGGCAAAATATAACAAATGAGTTAAATAATTATTCGGTTTAATATTGCTTACAATGCTGTGATTGTAGGCTGCAAGAAATTAATGCTTTAATCAACGCGATTACATAAAACATTTGTGCACTAAGAGGATTAAATATCACACTTCTATATATTCTATATATCATCTCATTTGCACATGGGATTTTATATGCTTATGTTGAGGGGTGTTCTTAGAAAAAAAAATAATATACATATTTAATATTAAATGTAATAACTGGGCTTAAGACTTAGACCTTAAATGCTGTCATTAAAAAATATTAATTATATACATTCAACTTATAGATTTCTTTTTATAAAAAACCTGACCTATCTACATTACATAAAGATGAGTTATTTGACTATTCTGATAACAACTAAGAATTATAATAATAATAATTTAACAATATTAATAAAAAAATAATGAAATCATAAGAATTGTTAATAAAGTTAATTTTCTAAAAATAATCACAAAATAATAATAAAAAATTGAATAATGAAATCACAATAAATGTTACAATAGTTAATTATTTAAGAATAATATAATAATAATAAAAAAAAATCATAAAACCATAATAATTGATACTATAGTTAATTATCTAAGAATAATTATAATAATAATATAAGTATAATAATGTAGTGATAACAATAAATAAAAAATAATGAAATCATAATAAATATAATTATAATTATAATAATATAATAATATTATAATAATCATTTTTCATCATAATCATTTTTACAACAGTTAATCAAAGAATATTTAATCAGAAAATCACTTAATGCACAACCATAATTATTGTAAATGTTTCCATGTATATGTTAACTGTGAAAACAAGGCCTTAGTATTTAACTTCAACAGAGTTGTCACACACTAAAAAATGTTATATCAAGTCGAATAATATAATAGTTTCTGCTGTCGAAAACTCGTAATTTTTACATCAAGTCAGAGTAATTTTAAAATATTATAATTTCGGTTGTTAAAAATCGAAAAGCGTCTTTTTTAAATTCAGTTTTTTAAAGTGGGTTTTAACTATGGCAAGTATTAGTCTATTGAATCCAAAGGCGGAAATCGCTCGGGCCGCACAAGCCTTGGCCATTAACATAACGGCCGCTGCGGGACTGCAGCGTCTGATGTCGAGTAATCTGGGACCGAGGGGCACCACCAAGATGCTCGTCTCGCCGGCGGGTGAGATCAAGATCACCAAGGACGGGAATGTTCTCCTGCACGAGATGCAATTCTGTCATCCGACCGCATCGATGATCGCCAGGGCGAGCACCGCCCAAGATGCAACCACAGGTGATGGAACCACGTCGACGGTGCTGCTGATTGGCGAGCTGCTGAAGCAGGCCGAGATGCTGATCCTGGAGGGACTGCATCCGCGCCTGCTCACCCAGGGCATCATGCAGGCCAAGGACAAGGCATTGGAACTGCTGCAGTCGCTCTGCCTGCCCGTTCAGATCGAGCGCGAGATTCTGCTGCAACTGGCCCAGACGAGCCTGCGCACCAAGGTGGAACAGAGCCTGGCCGATCTGCTGGCCAGCATCTGTGTGGACGCCGTGCTCTGCATACGTCGCGATAACCAGCCGCTGCTCGATCTGAACATGATCGAGCTGATGGACATTAAGCAGCTCACAACACTCGACACTCAGCTGGTGGATGGACTCGTTCTCGACCATGGCGGGCGGCACTCCAATATGCCCAGCTATCTGACGGAGGCGTACATACTCACGTGTAACGTGAGCTTGGAGCTGGAGAAGACCTCGGTGGACTCGGGCTTCTGTTATAAATCCGCCGAGCAGCGCGAACTTTGCGTTGCCGAGGAGCATCGATTTATCGATCAGCGCGTCGCGAAGATTATCGAGCTGAAGCACAAGCTGTGCGATGGCAACGACCGCAGCTTTGTGGTCATCAACCAGAAGGGCATCGATATACCCTCGCTGGAGGCGCTCGCAGCTGCCGGCATCCTGGGCCTGCGTCGCGCCAAGCGCCGCAATATGGAGCGCTTAATTCGAGCCTGCGGCGGCGATGCTCTTCACTCGCTGGAGGATCTGGACGAGCAGCATCTGGGCTATGCGGGCGTGGTCTACGAGCAGCAGCTGGGCGAGACCAAGTACACCTTTGTGGAGCAATGCCGCAACCCCAGCTCGGTCACCATACTAATAAGGGCGCCCTCGCGCCACCAGGCGGACACCATCAAGGACGCCATACGCGACGGTCTGCATGCCATACAGAACACCATCGATGATGGCTGCCTGGTGCCTGGCGGCGGCGCCTTCGAGCTGCTCGCCTACAACGAACTGACCAAGTTCAAGAACGAGGTCAAGGGCAAGGCCCAGCTGGGCGTGCAGCTCTTTGCCGACTCGCTGCTGGTCATACCCAAAACGTTGGCCATCAACAGCGGCTTCGATGTGCAGGACACGGTCGTCAAGCTGACCAGCGCTGCCAAGGAGAGCGAACAGCCGCTCGGACTCGACCTGACCACGGGCGAGCCCATGAATCCCACGGAGAATCACATCTTCGATAACTATTGCGTTAAGAAACTGATGCTCAACTCCTGCTCGGTGATCGCGTGCAATCTCCTGCTCACCGATGAGATCATGCAGGCGGGCATGACCAGCTTTAGGCGCTAATCAATAAAGGGTTTGAATTATAAGTAATCTATATATGTGTAAACAAGAAAAACTCCAATAAAAGCTAAGAAACGTCAAAAGTTCTTATATATAAGATTGGTAAAACTTTCTATAATATAAGCTTTTAGCAACTTTTTATAAAGTAAGCTAAATTGGATTTGAGTAGAATTTATTTAATGCAAAATAAGTTTAA
This sequence comes from Drosophila lacertosa, assembly GCA_004143845.1. Classification (NCBI taxonomy): domain Eukaryota; kingdom Metazoa; phylum Arthropoda; class Insecta; order Diptera; family Drosophilidae; genus Drosophila; species Drosophila lacertosa. The sequence continues at coordinate 144,050 of SCDZ01000268.1, read as the reverse complement.
AAATTAATTGAACCCCCTAAAAATGCATTTCTTACCCCATAAAGTATACACCCACGATCATATTAATACTTAGACAAAGAAACTCAGTTAAATATGGTTTTTTCGTACCTTAATTATTTAATGCTTATTAATTTTAGGTACTTTATAATTTGTCATTAACTTTAGGTACGCTTATGTGCATTCAAATTTATTATTATTATTATTTTTATATTTTTATTATTATTATTTATATTTTATTATTATTTATATTTTACTGATTTTTAAAAAAAAGTTCATGTATGCAAAACTTAATATGCAAAAAAATATGTCAATGAAACCTTAATAATGTTCGAATAATTATAATAACTTAACTTATCTTAGTGTTTTCCAACATTTTCTTAAACCAACTTAAAATTAGGCACATCTTTCTTGGTCACTAAAATGGTATAGGTGCTCTTATAAATTTTTCAAAAAAAAGGAACATATTTTTTTATTTATTTATTATCTAGTATTGAAATAGATTTAATTAAAAAAAAATAAAATCTTCACTAATAATAATAACCTTTGTTACCAATAACTGCGTGTAATCAGGTTAGGCAACTCCAGTTTTTAATAGTTTTCGTTTATTTTTATTGACACTAAAGAAATCCAAAATTCTGCAAATTCTAGTGAATATTAACAATTTAATCTTGATCTAAATGAAGAATTCAGATTCAATCGATTTTATATTTACTTCATCTAAATATTCAATTAATCTGATTAACAAAATTTCCAGATTTTCAGTCTTAATGCTAAGGAAACTAAATCTTGTTCCAATGTGCAACATTTCGACAGAGCAACAATCTAAGCCAAGTAAAACAACCAGAAGCTAAAGGAATCTTCATCACGTTTTAACTAGCTAAAGAAAAGAAAAGGAAAAATCACAAACTCTTACAAATTGTGAAATACTCGCACATATGAAAATAGTTGGCCTGTGTTTTTGCAACCTAATAGCTTTCGGGCCAAGTCGAGGCGTTGCCCAAGGCGCACATTTGTGTTGAGTGGAGCACTTGGCCCCGGGTGGGGCACCTTGCAAATGGCACTTGGGCTAAAAATCTTTATTAACGAATTGCTGCAAAATATCGAAAGAAGCAACAACAAAACTCACAACATGCCACAAGCTACGCATGTATGTGTGTGTGTGTGCGGGTGTGTGTGTGAGGGTGTGTGTGCAAATATGCAATTTTGGCGCAAATTCAATTTCCATTTTCACTTAAAAGTTCTTAACTCGGTTTTTTGCGCCTCGCCTGCATGTCCGCACACAAAAGCAAAAGCTGGCCAAGTTCGAGTGGCCGGGACAGGACACGGCCAGGATTGAGTGCGGCATTGTGGACGCTGAAGTACATAAAGATGCCCTTGAGGCAAATTAAGTGATTTGCTCACTTTACACATTTTTCGTGCTGATTACTTTTGCTCCCCTCTCCAAAAGGGCGCAAAGCTTAAAATTAAATTGCCAAGAGAAAAAAAGCTCATCAAGTCTTGATTGGGCCGAAAGGTTAACAAATGTGCCGCTGGCTAACGTGAAATTTACTAAGTTAAAATTAAAACACACACACACAATCTAAGCTTTGGGCCGCTTCATCTTGGCCTCCTCCTCCTCGTTCTCCTGCTTGATGGCCTGCACCAGATGAGCCACCAGCGCCGGGCTGACCATCTGCAGCGGCTGCTGATGCTTGAGCACGGCCAGCTCAAAGAAGCTGGCATTCAGCATGGTGGCCATGTACAAAGCACGCACCACATGTTTCACCGCAGTGGCTTCGTCCGGCGCACTGGCCATGTCCCCGGCATTCTTCTCCAGGTACTCGCGCACCGTGTTGCCCACACGGCCTGTGGTGTTGGCAGTCCACTCGTAGTAGATGCCCGAGGGCTCGGTCTGGTAGAGATGCGGTCGGCCGTCCATGTCGAAGCCGCCTATCAGGCAGGACACGCCGAACGGACGCCGCCCGTTGCTCTGCGTATAATGCTGCTTCAGCTTGGCCAGATAACTGCGGCAGCGTACATTAAAGAGAACCTTAAGGGATCAGGCTCAAACTCACCGTGTAATATACTCTACCGTTGCGGGTCGCTCGAAGTTCAGGCGATGACTTTGCGCCTCGCCCCGCGCCCGATTCATCAAAATCCGCGCATCGGCCGTGAGACCCGCGAAGGTCATCACCAGATGATCGTCCAGTTTTTTGATCTTGCGCGCCGTTCGCTCCACCTGCAGCGTGTCCACCGCCTTCTTCTCCACGCCCAGCACGATGCAGTCCTTGGTGCACAGACCCACCTACAAAAAAGGAATTGAATCAACTAGGGAAATATTTGCTTTGAATTGCAGCACTTGCCACAGTGGAGCCTTTGCGCACGGCCTCCTGCGCGTATTCCACCTGCAGCAGGTGGCCATCGGGTGAGTAAATGGTCACAGCTCCATCGTAGCCCCCTGGCATTATGTAGCTAGTATAGTTTATAGAGTATGTGTGGAAAGGGTATTTTTAAAAGTCTTTTTATATAAAGTAGAAAGTATAATGTATAAAGTGTATAGAGCAAATGTTGTGTGCATTTTGAAAATGACTATCGACTACTATGTTAATATTGAATATCTCTAAAAAAAAGTTAATTATAATGCTTTACGTCTTTTAGTTAAAACTCTCTGTCTAAGACGACTTAGAAGATTTTACATCCTGCATATGCCATACAGACTGACAAATATATAGGTAAATAATGCAAGTATGTAAAAATTGTTTGCAAATAAAAATAAAATAAAAAATAACTAACATTCCTGATAGGCAAGGAATATTTAACTCTTATCTGTGATTTAAATCTGAATACTTCTTGTTCAACAATACAAATAGATATTATATACAATAAGTATGACAGTATCACTAATCGTTAAAAAAATTGAACCTATATATGTGTGCTTTTAGCAAGTTATCTTAAGATTATATTATTTATATTTTAGTTACTTGAGTTGGCGCTCACATAGTCAACTTCATTCATTAAATAATTATATACAAATTAAATACAAACATAAACATAAAAAAAGTGAACTATTCACAAAATAAAACCTCCTGCTTATTTATAAAAAAACTTCGCTCATTGTTATTTTAAAAATATTTATCGACTACTATTTTAATTATTAGTTATTATTATTATCTCACTATCCATAATAAAGTTTGGGTACTTATAATTCAAATCTGAGATTAAAACCCGATTTCTCTTTGCTCAACACTTTAAATAGATATTATTTACAATAAATAAGTAAGCTTTTAAAAATATTTTGTAAGTGAACTATAACCCAAAATAAAAATATTTGTATATAAATAAGAAACTTCTTTGTACACTCACAGCTTCAACTGATTTCCTTAGAACCGCCCAAGCAATTTACATAACTAAAATTTCATCACCTGCCCAAAAATTAGGACAATTTGCGACCCATTTTCAATGCCCAAACAGCTGCTAACCAAATCTTGTCAGCATGTCCAATTTGGTGGCAACAAAACGAGAACAAAAACAAAAACAAAAACAATAGAGGGGCAATCCGACCGTATTGTAATGGCTATCGAAACAGGTTCATTTTGCTAATGTGTTTAGGCTCCGTCGCCTGCCGCCTGCCGCCCCCTTCCCGCGGGAGGCGTGGCCGTCTATAGGAATGTTTAGTATGCCGCTGGCGCGTTGTCCGCCATAAATTTATATTTAACATTTTATGACAACCGTGTCTGTCGGGCTGCTTGTGACCAGGATTCGAGTTTTTCGGCGGCATACTTAGTAGGATTAAACACGTGCCAATGTCGCGTCCTGAAGCATCCAGGCCCCAAGCACGTTGTCCAATGCGACTGCAAAATAAATAAATAAATTGCCAGCAATATGAGCTATAAATAGAATTACAACCAACTATAATTATTTAAAACTATTTCCACACTCACCTGCGGCTATTTGGTAAACGTTGACCAAACTCTAATTCGCATTCAAATTTCGATTCGCCCGCGGACCGAGTGCTAAGTGAATTAAGCATATGTCAAAGAAATCAAAAAAAAAAACAAATTGTTTTAAATAATACAATCGCTGTGCACGATTTATGGCTATGTAATTGAATAAACTGTAAAATATTTACATTGCAATCAAATTTATCGGATATTAATTGAATTATTTATTGCGGCCACAAGCCTGCAGTCAGTTTTATAATTAATATAATATAAACATTTATTATGAGTATATTGAATATATTGGAAAAGCTATTTTTTCCTAAATATATTTTATGTGCAGTCACAGTAAATTTACAGCTGCTTATTTTATTCAAAACTAGTATTAAGATTTGGCTTTCAAAATCCTTAAAAAACAGTTCACAATAAAAATTTAGAATATTCAAAGACAGTTTTAAATTCATTTGTATAAAAAAATACTATCTCTAACACATTTAAATGTTATTTTAAATTGAAAGAACAATTGAAAAATAAAAAAAATTACCACAAAATTGAATACTTAAAAGATCTTTTACAAATGTAAATACTGGAACTAAGATCATAAAATAGAAGCTTGTTGAAATTCTTTTCTTATCATTTCCTTTCGTAGAAGTCAAAGTTTTCCCAATATTTGTTCATTTGAAAACTTTTCATAATTAACTATCAAGAAAGAAGTGTTGTCAAACTTTACTTTCAATTCGTATGCCATAAATATTTTTAAGTGCTTTCGAATACGCTCAATACTCTTAGAAACTTTTTACTATATTTGCATACTTGCTAGTAATTGAATTTCATAAGTAAAAAAATACACACACATTAAACATAAGTAGAAAGTTAATCACTTAATGGAACCCACTAAGCAATTTAAATAAACATTTCTCAGCCATGGCTTAATTAGCGGCACAGCAAAAGAAATATGCCTCAGGGGCCAGGCAACGAACTCAAATTAAGTATACGCCGTGTGCCCATGCCAATGGCATCTGATTAAGCGGCAAGCGCTATAAATACAAGTAGAACACATCGAACGCTGTCGAAAATATTTTGCTAGAAACACGAATCTGCCACAGGCCATGCAGAGAGGGGGCAGGGGGGAGAGGGGGGAGGGGACTGTGAAGGAGAGCAGACAAGACATCCACATAAAACAAGCAACAAGATGAACAAACAGCAGTGAAATGCGAAAGTCTCGGGGAACTCAGCGCGATTTGTTTGCTCGAAGCTTAATTTGTAGCGGCAAATGGTGTTGATTGTTGTTTTTCTTACATCTTCAAGACCCTACGCCGCATCCTTGGCATCCTTGTGCGTCCTGTGCGCCGCCAACGCGACTAAAGACCAATAAAAGTTAAGGGCGCTACAGTGGATAAACACGATTTGGAGTATTGTTTCAAGCGCTTTGGCTGCTATCTCCGACTTCAATGTTGTGTCTGGAAATTAATGATCAGCAATGCGAAGCTGTAAATGGTAAGTGGTAGTTAAGCATTTGCCATTCATTTCACCGCATCCGATTTTCCCCCCCGCCTCAAGCGAAAGTCGCGTGTTTTACAACACATGTCGAACATTATTTGATTATTAATTAAGAGCATTCACTAATTTCAGAACTTTTTGCACTTTTATTGCGGGAAAATAATCAGCTGTGTCATTCAATTTAGCTATAAATTTAATCTAATGAACTACGAAAGCTAGCTAAAATTAAAGCGCTTTTTTTCTGTTAAATTTTCCAGTTGCCAATAATTGTAAAAGTTTTGCTTAATTTTGAAACCCTTTTTTTTAAAGAAAATTTAAGTAAAATTTTGAACTGTTTTAAAGAAAATCTTTTTTGCTCACTACAACTGTCGCTGGCGAGGTCAAAATGCAAATGACCTGCTATGTTTATCGAACGAAGAGCTGCCAACTTCAAAACCCACACATTGAAATAGTCATAGAGACGCGGTCAGGACGGGCCAGGACCTGGACCAGGACTCAAGAAGCGTCGCGACAATCGACCGGGCAACACGCTATGCGTGTGAGTGTGCGTGTGTGTGTGTGTAGCTGTGTGTGAGTCTCGCTTAAGTAAACAGAGAAGGCGACCAGATACGCCTGCTGTTGCGAATGGCGTCCAGACATTCACCTGAGCCCTTTTAATAAACCGAGCGACGCGCAACATTGTTGACTTTGTTCTGTATTCAGATGCGCTCGTTACGCCCACTCGCCGCCCCCAAAAGTGCCAGTTAGTGTCAACGAACTCTCCCCTCCTCCGCCTCGTCCCACCCCTTTTTCTAGTTATTAAGTCGTTTGTGTTTATAAAAGAATCGCCGACATTCGCCAAGTTGATGAACGCGCGAACGTGATGCGTTAACCAGCTGGGCAGACACGCAGCTTATTACTGGGGAGCACACGTGCCAGGAGCAGAGTCCAGAGTCAAGTATCCAACTCCGAGGACCGCGGGCTGTGCGCCCAAGTTTGACAGGCACTATCGCAAAGTTTGCCTTGAAATGTGTCGGCCTCTTAATCGATACGTGTGCTCAAATTCGATTTAACTAATACCCAATCTAATTAGAACCGGAATTCTGGTCGTCATAGTAAGGGTCTGAGCTGAGCAGTAATTCAATTTAGACACAAGAGATGGGTTACCTGCGAGTTCCAAATCTTGTTGAATCTTTAAACACATTTGGCTTTGATGCATTTTCCTTACATTTAAATATTTAACTTATAGAACCTTTACCTAATTGTCATGCAAATCAAGACACCTAGTTTTCAGCTGCTTTCCTCTACTCCACTCAGTCACATTGTCAGACAGGCTAAAAAGCTTAAGACTGCACTTAACGGAAAGTTTAAAATAAAACCTTACAGCTCTCCGGCGGAGGCCAAAACGTAAAGTGCAACCAATTGCCGTAAAGTGCAACGCATTGCACAGACTGCAATCAGTCAGGCGAACGGGCCCCTTTATCCTGGAGGACATTGAGATGCGAACTAAAAGCCAAATGGCGACAAATGTCGCGCAAATTAATGGCAATAGCTGCGCGGCGTTTTCAGATCTATTGATAGATAAAAATGCTGCGTGAAAGTGGAAAAATGCGAATGGAAATGGAAATTGGAAATGGAAGTGAGTCAACTCAATCGAGAAAAGAAAGAGGGTTCACTAATGGTCAAGACACGTCGCGTTAGTTCTGAGTGCAGCTGTCGCCAGAGAATGAATGAAGACTGTAAAAATAATAGTTAGATAGATTAGCAGTAGCTTAGCAACAGCTTAAGACTTGAAAAGTGTAATTTATATACTTAATATTAAATAAAATATATAACTTTATATATGGAATCACAGAGACAGACACAAGCCAAAAAATATGCTTAACAAATATTTTGTATTCGTATTCCTTTATTAAGCTCTTGCATGGCACACACAAAGAGCTAATATTTGCAATCGTGAGAAGCGAACACTTTATCAGAGCTGTCATTGGAATGCTTAACTAGGATTCGATTCAAGCATAAATTCCGACAAAAAGAGCAGAATCAACTTATCGCCTAATTTATGCAGCTGACGCCAGGTGAGAACAGGTGGAAACAGGTGGACACAAAGGCAACAAAAGCGAATTGTGTTTAACTAAACGGCTAAATAAGCTGAAAGGATTTCTGGCGATGATGAGCACAGCATAGCAATAGGAAACAGCCACTTGAGGTCTACCAACTCAGTGGCCTTAAGTGGAGTTTTCTCCTGCGCGCAGACAGCGGGTGAAAGTATTAAGTGGCACGGCTCTTAAAGGTTTTAGCCACAAGTGAATGCCGCACAGAAGTGGCACAGATCGGATTTGGATTTCGGTTGCTGTCGATACGACCGTTACATTTATGTAGTTTCCATTTTTCAGTTCAAGCCAAGCACGGCAATTGCAACTGTTCGCCCTGCGGCGGCCACGCGGCCCGCATGCATATAAACATTTCACGGCTGGCGACATATCTGCGCAATTTTTATGGCCAACGTGCGGTGCCTGGCTGGGTTTTCCCTGCTTCCGGTGGACTCGAGTTATGCACACAAACAAACAAGGAAGTAGCAACAAAAAAAAAATGAGGATATGTCGCAAAAAAGGTAAAGGAGTATATATAGTTTGTAGCTGTGGCCTGGCTGCTATCTCTGTATAATCCACTTTAGTTTTTCACACTACTGCAAGAATTGAATATAAACATAAATCCTGCTTATCATTGCACTAAAAGACTATCAAAAATTGTCATTTATACAGGTTAACGTTAATATGCATTTCATTTTTTTATAAAGCAATTGAGTAACAGAACTGTTGTCAATACTCTCTTTAATTATTAATAACTTTATAAGCTTTATTTTGGTTTTGCAGCACTAAAAGCAATTTTAATTTTTAAATTCCGTTTAATTGCCGCCATGTGATCTCGATAATCTATCGATACTCTTGCATAGCACTTGAACTCGATTAGGTATCGATGCTCACAGTGCTTGCATAACAGACTGTTAAGAGTTCAGTTGCGCTTAACAGCTCGCAGTGTTAACATTTAGTTTTTAGTCTTATCAGAGATTTTTGTTAAGAGCGGTTGTGTTTTGGCCATTTTGCCGACAAGTGAACTCTAAAAAAAAAGTTTAAAAACCTAACGGTAAGTTCTAAGTAAAATAAAAAACTTTACTTCACTTGTTCACGAACTTGAACAAACCTAAAAAAAACAAGTTTTTGCTTTACTCAAACTACGCAATCGAATGTTGTTAGTTTGTTTTTGTATACCTTGGTATACAGGCAAATGTATGTACTATAAATACATACGAACAACCATTAAATTTTTGAATTTATTGTCTAAAAGCTCAATTGAAAAATAGGTTTTCCATTTTATATGAGCTTACGCGTAAACTTCACATATATGCACTGGCATTAATGTAGTCAGCATTGCTTCGAGTGCAGTTGGGCCACCAATAAGTACTAGTAGGTCATAGACTAATGTTTTTCGCACTTGTTTGGCATTAACATACCGACATATTTGGATCTGTGTAAATGTCTGTATACATACAAATATATTGAAGTGTGTGTGTGTGTAATATTATTCACATCTGCCCGTTCCGGTGATAATTGTTTCCATTTATGTAGAATCAGCTATTTTTACCTACAACAAAACTAGAATTTATGCCGCTTGAATACATATGTTTAGCATAAAACTGCTGGTTTTTTTTCGACAATCCATATTTCAATCGCAAATAAAATTATTTTGTTTAAATTTGGCCCCCAATTAAGAACTAGTTTGAACTCGAGTCTAATCTCAGATTTGCCGCTCAACATATTTGTATTATCAACAATTCTTCACGCTTATTTTGATTTCTTTAATACATTTTTTTAAATGGGATTAGTTTTGCTCAGTGTATGTTTTATATTTATATATGCCCAGCACACGTAATTGCGACACATCAAATCTAGAGCAGTGCACAAAAATATATAAAAGATCTGACTGCATTTTATCAGCTGTTTTGGGGCCTGTGTTAAATAGAGCGAATGCATTCTGAATGATAAGATTAAGAAATTAAGCATCTGCAAATAGCTTAAACTAAATTATTAAGTAAGGTTAATATTTGTTTTTGCAATTTATTATATTTTTTAAGGTAACTTATCATATTTATGAATTACAGCTTGTTACCAAAATGTCAAGCAGTCCAGCACCAGTTAAAAAGGTGCCCATCCACCTGCAAAGTGCCCAGAATCGGATCTACATCAAAAATGGTCAAGTTGTCAACCACGATAAGACTTTCAAGGCTGATGTTTACATCGAGGATGGCAGAATTAAGTAAGTTACAAAAAACTTGTATAAACTAACCGACTATGCAATACCCTGCTTACTCTATGGAGCGAATATAAAGAGAAAATATATAAACAATTAATTTAATTCTCTTCAGATTCGTGGGATCCGCTGCTGATATAACGGTTCCAGGTGGAGTTCGCACAATCGATGCGAGTGGAATGTTAATTCTACCTGGAGGAATCGATCCACATACCCATATGCAGCTACCCTTTGGCAATGCGGTGGCCGTGGATGAGTAAGTACTTGTAGATGATATCACATATTGTATAATACTTGTACTCCAAAACCAGTTTTTATCATGGAACGAAAGCGGCTGTGGCTGGCGGCACGACTATGATAAGTAAGTGAAACTTGTGCCCAATCTGATTATAAAGTACTTATAATTGCCGAAAATTAGTTGACTTTGTGTTGCCGAACAAGAACGAGTCCATGATCGAGGCCTACGACAAGTGGCGCAGCTGGGCCGATCCGAAAGTGTGCTGTGACTACGGCCTTCATGTGGGGATCACTTGGTGGTCCAAGTCGGTGTCCGAGGAAGTTGGCATACTCTGCAAAGAGCTGGGCGTCAATTCCTTTAAGACATTCATGGCCTACAAGGGACTCTACCAGCTCAACGACTCGGATCTCTTGGATGTTTTTGAGCGCATTAGAGGCTTGAAGGCAGTCGCAATGGTAGATTTGTATATATAGATATTAATAGGCATATTTTTATTAAGTTAATCTTTGTTTGTTTTAGGTTCACGCTGAGAATGGTGATATTATAGCCAAGAACGCTAAACGTTTGTTAGCCGAGGGCGTTACCGGGCCCGAGGGTCACGAACTGTCGCGACAGGAGGAAGTTGAGGCGGAAGCCGTTCATCGTGCCTGCATTTTGGCCCATCAGGTGAGAAAATGTGTATATATTTATATTTTAGCTATGAGTCTAAATGCCTTAAATAGATAAAATTTTGTAGTACAGAATGTTGCTCGCTGTTTTCTTGATCACTTTATTCTTTTATGTTCGTCGCGTGCTTTTCTCCCTTATGTCTAGCTTACTTATTCTATTCTTATTTACGCCAGAGGGAATTTCCCTATTATCGATAATTACTTTCTTGTTATATATGTATATTCAATATAGTACAGTCTAACATTCTAGTTATGTCTACATGTGCTAAGTGTTACCAACAGTTTATTTAAATTTTTTATTATTATTTTTAATTTTTTATTTTTATTCTTTTATTTTATTCTTATACCTTTGCCCCCATTGCAATATAAATACTACAATCTTCCAGCCTTTGGCTTGTAGATAGGTTTTAAAGCTCCTACTAGTATATTAAACTTTCTATAGAGATCAAATTCTTAACTTACAACTTATTTCTCACAGCTGAGTTTAGGGTGTCTTCTAGTCAGGCACGCCCAACTAAAACACTTTTAACTGTTTTAAATAAACTTGTTTTAACTTTTAATTGATGTTTTCTTTTAGGTGGACTGTCCGCTTTATGTGGTCCACGTTATGAGCAAATCAGCTGGCATCGAGGTCGCCCGCGCCCGCCAACGCTATCGTGGCAAGTACATATTCGGCGAGACTTTGGCGGCGGCGCTGGGTACAGACGGCACCCACTATCGTTGCCAGCACTTTGATCATGCGGCTGCTCATGTGCTGAGCCCGCCGCTGAGACCCGATCGGACAACTCCAGAGTTTCTGATGAAGCTGCTCGCTAAGTGAGTCCATACTTCAAGCATTTTAATTTTGGCTTAAACTCTGACTAACTCTAGTTTAGTTTGTTTTGATTTTGACTAAACCCAAATCGTTATAATATCTATATGTTCATGCTTCACTGCGCGCATTGATGTCGCCGGCGTGTCCTGCAAATCCTTTGCCATATCAACACACATCACTCGACCCACGCCAAGGACAATTGAATGAAGTCGTTGGCGTCGTGAGTATAATAAAAACATACATTTATCATAAGTCATATAATTAAACTATTTCATCAAAATTCATTTCAATTAAAAACTTGTTATTAACTTGATTCGATTGTAAATGTTTGTTTATATTTATTTAAGTTTTGTTTGTTTTTATATAATATTTGATTATTTTTGCATCACAGCGACGATCTTCAGGTGACAGGCAGTGATAATTGCACCTTCAACAAGAACCAAAAGGAACTTGGCCTAGGCGACTTCACCAAAATACCAAATGGCGTCAATGGCGTTGAGGATCGCATGTCGCTGGTCTGGGAGAGGGGAGTACATTCCGGGCTCTTGGACCCCTGTCGATTCGTGGCCATAACCAGCACGAATGCGGCCAAAATATTTAACATATACCCACAAAAGGGGCATATTGGTAAGTTTTTAAAATCTTAATAAATATAAAGTAATTATAATTCTTCTGCTTCTGTTTTCAGGTGTTGGTTCAGATGCTGATATTGTTGTCTGGAATCCGCAGGCCACACGCACCATATCCAAGGACACGCATCATCATGCTTGTGATTTCAATATTTTTGAGGTAATAATAACAACTTTATATAAGCCCTTTCATCAAATATCTTTTATTACAGGGTATGACCGTGCATGGTGTGCCCGAGTATGTTTTGGTGCGCGGACGCATTTGTGCCGAGAACGGCTCAGTTCGTGTTGCCGAAGGATACGGACGCTTTGTAGCCACGCCCCTGCGACCCGCCGTCGTCTATGACAGTCTTGAGTGTAAGGACGAACCGGTCGAACAAACCGTCGAGCAGAACGGCAATTTGGCCAAGAAGCTAGCTGAGCTGGACACTCACATAGCTGTACAAGAATGTCCTTCGGCTATGTTCGCTGGCAGTTCGGCACCCGTCTCGCCCGAGGCAGCTGATCACAATCTCAGTGCACGTGGACGAGTCGATGGTAAAAGGGATCTGCAGGAGTCGTCCTTCTCTATAAGCGGTAAGCTTGGAAAGCTTATAATAAACTATTGAATATGATAACCCTCTTCAATCTATTGCAGAGGAACTGAACAACTCGAACGTGCGTTCATCCATTAAGATCCAGAATCCACCTGGTGGTAAATCTTCAGGTTTTTGGTAACTGTTTCAAAAGAGGTCGCAAAATTTTAAAAATTTAGTTTAAGTTCTTGTCACTAAATTCACTAATAAGGTTTTGAGTATGTACAATTATAAAATACATACTTCACACCAAAAAGACTAATAATGTTGTATGCTAATCAGCAAAAATAAAATATGTAATTAATTAAACAACAGCTTAGTTTGGCACTTTAAGTAATCAAACAAAGCCCAAGCAGCTTTAAATTCTCGTTCTGTTCAATCCCGTTAAGAACCTTCAGCTTTGGCCTATCAGCTAAGACTTTAGACCATAAATTGAGCGTTAAGATATTCATACGGATTGTCCCGTTAAGTTTCGCAACGAATTTTCTTGATTTGTTGGCCAGACCTTGTCGCTCGCCGTCGGATTACCAAAGCTCAGCAACAGATACAAAATGCATAATGCCGACCAGACCGACTAAGCCCCACCCCAGCCCCAGCTCCAGCCCCAGCCCCAAACCCCAACCCCATCCCTTTTCTCCGTCCTCTTTATATGCGTGCTGTGTGCTGCATTTTGTGGCGTGGTGCGTCTGGCATTTAAAGTGAGCCAAGTAGAAAGTCGGCTCCAAGTTGCTGCTAACTTTTGCTACTTATTGCGGCTCTCTGCAGCTTTTGATTGACTCATGAAAGTACACAAGTTTTTAATTGTTTTTGTAACATTTCCTGCAGCTTTTGCTTTATTTCATTCTATACCGTTTTATTCATTTCTGCTGTTAAAGACAAATTTAATTTAGAGAGAGTTGTACGTCACCATATGCTGGGTACACTTTATTAACTTTATTTCATGAGGAACCACTTTCAATTTGACTTTCTTAAAAATAATGCGAGGTCTTGAATATATTGAGTTATTTATATACCTTATAGTACCTTATACCTTAAACATTACCTTAGACATAGAAAATCCAATAGAAAACCTACCAAAAAATATGATTAACAACCAATTGAGTATTCCTGTTTTCCTTTGTTAAGCTCTTGCATGGCACACACAAAGAGCTAATATTTGCAATCGTGAAAAGCGAACACTTTATCAGAGCTGTCATTGGAATGCTTAACTAGGATTCGATTCAAGCATAAATTCCGACAAAAAGAGCAGGTGGACACAAAGGCAACAAAAGCGAATTGCGTTTAACTAAACGGCTAGGAAACAGCCACTTGAGGTCTTCCAAGTCAGAAGGTAGGACAACACTTTAATTATTTCCACAATTCATATATTTTTCTTATTTGCTATAAAAACAAATTATATCAAGTTTAATTACTTTACTTCGTATTTTCAAACTCCGATTCTTTGCCGCCTTTACCTTACGATTGATCTCGATTGGGTATCGATATTTTTACCAACGCTTGAACTCGACTAGCTATCGATATTTCTTTAATCGCTAAGATAACAGTCAGTTAACAGCTTACTTCAGCATAACACCGAGAAATGTAAATATTTACGTTTTAGTCTTTCAGATATTTTCGTCGAGGTTGGTTGTGTTTTTTATTGACAAATTTGCCGAACCATTAAACATTTGTAAACCTTATCGGCAAGTTTTAAGTTAATTTAAAAGCTGTTATATCTCCAACTGAAATTTTTTATAAAATGAAAAGAACAGTTCTAGTGATTGTCTTTTATGACATTATCAACAGTTTTTTTATAGTATATTTTGTATACCCTAGTATATTAAACATATTTATGTACGTCGAAGATTTGTGTTCGATTAGTGAATTTATTTATTTAGTATTCTTTTCAAAACAAAGCTCGTTTCTGTTTCTTCGTATGTGATCCATGAAAGATCCCTTAATAGTTATCTTATTATACACAGACAAGATCTTTTTCACTGCACTTACTGAGCTCAGTATTAGAAATGCGGCCTGACTATAAGGCAGATCAATTCAGACGCTTAATTCGCCGGAAAGTGACAATAGACATGAGAAATTAAATGAGCTACGTTCGGCATTTAAGCACTGCTGATATCCCACTTTGAATACCTACGCTCAACCATTAATTTTATAGGTTTATTATACGAATGCCGAATTTGATAATAGGATAAACTTTATTCATGTATTCAGCATACTGTAAATCTGTTGATAGTATGTGTGTAATATTATTCACAACCACATCTACAAAATTTGGTGCCGCATATGTTTAGCATATGTTTGTTTATCTTTATAATAACAACAAAGTTGAGATCAAGTATAATTTGAATTTTATAGATCAAGTTTTTATACTCGTTTACGAAGAGAATTTTTTAAATACGCCTACTAGATAAAGGTTTTCTATGCAGCTTATTGATGACCTGCTTTTATGTAAACATTAAAGCGGCACATAAAATCTCTATCAGTAAATTTCAAATATATACAATCTTTATGCATTTTATCAGCTGTTTTTTTTTTAATGATAAGATAAGAACGAAGCATCTTTTTATGCCAAAGATTAGAGAAAGTTATGCTTAAGCAGCTATACTTTTTTATTAATATTCATATAAAAATAAAAGTATTTTCTATTGCAGCTAATTTCCAACATGTCCACCGAGAATCGTGTTTATATCAAAAATGGCCAAGTTGTCAACCATGATAAAACATTCAAAGCTGATGTTTATGTAGAGGACGGCAAAATTAAGTATGCAATAAAAATAAATAGACCCGATTATAAAATTTAAATTTATAAAAATTAACAAATTTTATAGATTTGTAGGACCTGCTGCTGATTTTACTGTACCGGAAGGTGTCCTTACAATCGATGCTAGCGACAAGCTAATATTACCCGGAGGAATCGATCCACATACGCATATGCAGCTACCTTTTGGCGATATATTCACCGTGGATGAGTGAGTTTCCCAAAGATTTACTCTGCTCAAGCATAATATAATACTTGTCTCCAAAACCAGTTTTTACCATGGAACAAAAGCAGCTGTGGCTGGCGGCACGACTATGATAAGTAAGTGAAACTTATGCCTGATCAGATTTTAAAGTACTTAATTATAATTGCCTTAACTAGTTGATTTTGTGTTGCCGGATAAAAATGAGCCCCTGCTGGAGGCCTACGACAAGTGGCGCAGCTGGGCCGATCCCAAAGTGTGCTGCGACTACGGCCTCCATGTGGCCATTACCTGGTGGTCTGATTCGGTGTCCAAGGAACTCGGAGTACTCTGCAACGAGCTGGGCGTAAATTCGTTCAAAATGTATATGGCCTACAAGGGACTCTACCAGCTCAACGACTCGGATCTTTTGGATGCCTTTGAGCGTATTCGAAGCTTGAATGCCTTGGCTATGGTAGGTGTATAAATATGTTGTTAAAGCCATGCATTCATTTTGCATATTTCCCTTTAGGTGCATGCTGAGAACGGCGATATTATAGCCAAGAATGAAAAGCGTTTGCTGGCCAACGGCGTAACTGGGCCCGAGGGCCACGAGCTGGCCCGCCAGGAGGAAGTTGAGGCGGAAGCCGTTCATCGCGCCTGCATTTTGGCCCATCAGGTGAGAACAGTTTAACACAAATAAAAAAAAAAACAATTTCATTTAAAACAATTATAAAGTGTTTAAATACTACCAAGCAGAGAATAAAAAGTTTAGGCAATCCAACTTTGGATTGAAAATTTTACATATCCGACATATGACCAACTTTTCATTTTTGTAAAGTTATCGCATTAACAAACAATTTAACAAATTTAAAATATATGCTATGTTTAGGTAGTTTTAATTGTAGTTGACTGGCAAAATTGAAAACCTTTTCATTTGAAATTGTTGTTAACTTGTTGAAAAGGTGAAATATCCTAAAATTATTCGCTTGTTTTTGATTTGGTAAATTGTTGATTTACACCTAAATATATTTATTTTTTTAATTAAACTCTTAATTAAATTTAAATGAATTATTTGTTTGTAGGTCGATTGTCCACTTTATGTGGTCCACGTTATGAGCAAATCGGCATCCATCGAGATTGCTCGTGCCCGTCAACGCTATCGCAAGAAATACATTATTGGGGAGACATTATCCTCTGGCCTGGGCACGGATGGCACCCACTATCACTGCAAGCACTTTGAGCATGCGGCAGGACACGTGATGAGTCCGCCTCTGAGGCCAGACACGACAACTAAAGATTTTCTGATGAAGATGCTGGCAAGGTGAGACAAATATTTTAATTTGATATGAGCTCTGAGAATCATTTAATCCTATATAATACATAATATCTGCCATCCTTTCGCAGCGATGTCCTTTCGCTGACAGGCAGTGATAATTGCACCTTCAGCAAGAAGGATAAGGCACTCGGACTAGGCGACTTTACCAAAATACCTAATGGCATTAATGGCGTGGAAGATCGCATGTCAGTTGTGTGGGAGAAGGGAGTACATTCCGGTCTCATAGATCCCTGCCGATTCGTGTCCATAACCAGCACGACTGCAGCAAAAATATTTAACATATTCCCACAGAAGGGTTATATTGGTAAATTCAAAAAAACTAAAATAAAGTGAAGTATTTACAATAATTTTATTTTTTTCAGGTGTTGGTTCAGATGCTGATATTGTCATCTGGAATCCGCAGGCCACACGCACCATATCCAAGGACACACATCATCATGCTTGTGATTTCAATATTTTTGAGGTAGTAACAACAACTTTATATAAGCCCTTTCATCAAATATTTTTTATTACAGGGTATGACCGTGCATGGTGTACCTGAGTATGTCTTCGTGCGTGGACGCCTCTTTGCCGAGAACGGATCAGTTCGTGTGGAGAAAGGATATGGACGTTTTATTCCTACGCCCCTGCGATCGCCCTTTATTTACGACAAGATTGAGAGCAAGGACGAGTCGGTTGAAGAAAACGTGCAGACAAAAAGGAATGTGACTGAGTTGGTTGCCGAACTGGACTCTTATATAGTCCATCAAAAAACCCCAGCAGCTATGTTCGGCATAGACTCGACACCCTAGACAGCTCGATTCCACTAGCTAGAACAGAATCTAATGAACGCTAATCATTTTTTTAATGAAAATATTAAAAACAAATATTTTAACTTTTAATGGTGTTAATGCAGATCAAGTGCATTTATCCATTAAAGTCAAAAATTCATATGGCTATCAATTTTTTCCAATAATTATGTTTTAAATAGCAATTATATTAAACAACTTCAGAGAGAGAACTTAAAATGGTTTAATAAAAAAAATTAGTTTCAACAAAACAAATGAATGAAAAAATAGATGTATACATAAGTTAAAAAATATAGAAATTAAAGTAAAAATAGTCCTTGATCGCACAACTTACCAAATTACCAGTAAAAATTCAGAAACATCTTCAGCTATCGATTATTACCAGGGCTTTTACACTTTCTTCAGCACCGACTTTCTTCTCAGTTTGCCCTAGTCTGATTCACATGTCAGTTACAATTCCACATTCAAATAATGTTTAGCAATCAAAATAAACAAGTTACGACCAAATTTCAAAGTGCACGCAAATACGTTACCAGCCAGCCGAGCGGGATGAAGACCACAAGCCCACAAGCAATGATTCCACTGAGACCCACGAAAACGTCAACATCTTTGGGCTTGTTAAGCAGCACAAAGCCTCAGTTGAACAATTCCAGCCAAATTCCAAAAACAGCCACAAAAGCAGCGCCAAAGTTTAAGTTCAAGCCCTTGGATAACAATTCGTCGAGGATGCGAGCTGCAACACTTCCGCGTAGTTTCCAGCCCTTTGCCACAAGCAGGCATATTTATCGACCAGCCGCCTCCAAGATCTTCGACTATGATCTGTCTAAGGAGGAGACGCGCAACTTTCGCCACTGCCCCAAGCCCATGAAATCTGTGCCCGCGGAGGAACTGCAGCTGCTCCAAAGTGGACAACGTGCCACGTACTTGGAGACGCGCTACGAACGTACTCCTGTGGCCAAGTACAACTATCCGGAGGCGACCAGCTGGCGATACGGTTGGTTCCATCGCAAGAATGCAATCTTATAAGTTGTGGAATTGGTAGCTTTGGTCAGCTTCAGCTTGTGGCTTGTTCAGGTCTTTGTCTTGTGTTGTGGCAGATTGCAAATTTGTGATTTTCACACTTGCAACATTGCACTATTTTTAAATCTTAATTTAACGGTTCTTATAATACGCTAACTAACCAAATTTTAGTATGTTTTAAACGAAGACAAGTTTTAGTTTATTGGTTTTTAACAAAAATTAAATAAAATTAAACATTTTAAATAACTTTAGTTTAGCCAATCAACAAAGACTTTAGACATATATTTTAAAATGTTCAACTAGTGTTCGCTAAGCTGCTCCTTTGTCCTTTCATTCTACCTTTTTTGTATGCCTGCTGTGTCTGGCATTTAAAGTGAGCCAAGTAGAAAGTCGGCTCCAAGTTGGGGCTAACTTTTGCTACTTATTGCGGCTCTCTGCAGCTTTTGATTGACTCATGAAAGTACACAAGTTTTTAATTGTTTTTGTAACATTTCCTGCAGCATTTGCTTTATTTCATTCTATTTCGATTTATTCATTTCTGCCGTTAAAGACAAATGCAGCTTTATTTAATTTTGAGAGAGAGAGTTGAACGTCACCATATGCTGGGTATTCCGTCTATGCACTTTATTAACTTTATTTCATGAGGAACCACTTTGAATTTGTCGTCGTCGTCATCGTCGTCGACATCGTCCTCTGCTTGGGCTTCACGCTGATTGTCTGCAATCCGAGGCAGCTTTCGTATTTCATTGTTGCATTTGAAGCACTTTAAGCCGGACAAACTTTGGCAGTCCCCAAGTCCCTGGCTTGGCCTGGACAGACAACACTTGGTACAACTACTTTGGAGCCATCCTTCTGCACATTCAATGCTCGTCTCGCCGCCTGTTTGCCAGTTGTTATTGTTGAGTATTGCTTGATTGCAAACAACAATTCTCACTTGGCCCGCAGCTCCCTAGGGAGCTAAAAGTTTATTATTATTTGGCTTGTTTCACATTTTTTGTTCATGCTTTTATTTACCTTTAAGCACATTTTTACTTCAGTCTTATTTATTGCATCGTTTGAGTTTTATTTGTTTTCGATATCATCGATGGCCAAACTTGACTCTCAAATATTTGCACAGCTGCTTAGCCCTCTTCGGTGTCTCTCATCGCCCACTGAGCGGGGATTTGTAAATTATGCGAACTTTATGTATTCTCTGCATTTCTCGAGGGACCAGTTAGCTGTTAAACAGGTAAGTCTATAAACACATCATCATTTCAGTCTATGTGCACAAAATCAACCAGCTTATAACCATGGAATTGGCATTGTAATGACATAGCCGTATATTTGTTATGGGACAATACCTTCGTATGACAGTGTAATGTCTTGTGGTATAACAGTTGTGTTGTGAATGATTGCGTAAGCATCATAGTATCTCAGCTTTATAGTGTAGCTGCTGAAATCTTCAATAAATTGAACAGTATAACAGAAATTATAACAGTATAACAGTTGTGTGGTATAACGGTCTTAAAAACGATCAGTATACCACAATAGTATTACAATTAAACAGCTTATAGCACACCATGTAACAGTCAGTAGGCCAGTCATAGCCAAAAAGTATAACAGTTTTCTGTATAAGAACGAAAAAAGCGTGAAACAGAATAGCAGTATAACACGTATAACATGTATAACTTACCTAAACAGCTCTATCATATATAAGCATAACAGCAGTATGCTAGTTAAACTTTTTAACAGTTCGACCGTCTATCACAATCAGAGTATTAATATTATATTAAGCCCTTTAAAAAATATTTTAATTTAAGGCATTAACAATAGGAGGTTCCCCTGTTGAGAAACATGAATAGAAACTTTTCAACTGTAATTTGGAATTGCCTAACTTTATGAAAATTATTTTCACGGATTGGTAAATGCTACGAAGTAAATTCTAAGAGTAAATAATAATTGTGCATTGATGCCCTTTCTCTTTTTTCTCTCCCCATGTTCTAAATTCCGTAGTCCATTACATTTCTCGAGTATAATTTCAAGAGAATTTATGGGTCAGTGGTTTGGATGCAAAGTTATGGAGTTTTTGCACATTTTGCGGTTATATTTATTAGTTTTATTGCCCAGCACATGATGCTGCCATTGCATTGTTTTCTTCGGTATTTTTTGGCAATTGCTCAAAACTTATTCGGTTGAGTCGCCCTACACATTCCCTCCCTCCGTTGTACAATTTTGGCTTTGCGGTTGCCACAAGCAAATTGCAGCCAGTTGTTTGAAGTATTGAGATTGGTCAGATATAGAAAAGTGAGCGCTTAGGCCGCATATGAACTCAGAGCTAATAAAGAATTCCAGTTGCAATCTGAATCTGTTTAAATGGCATGGCTTGAAACCAGAAACCACTAAAGTGTGCTAAAAGTAAAGATTACATTTGTTGGGCATGATAATGCAATTACTGTTAAAAACTGCCAAATTCCTTATTTTACTCCTCATAAGATTAGAACAAATCACTTGGCCCGTGCAAAGCCGGGTGTTATAATATAAAAGGTGCAGTTATATATGTGCTTTTTAACACAACTTCATAAACAGAATGATAATTTTTTCTTTTTGCCAACTGACCATAAAATCAGAAACGAGGCGAGGTAAAGATAATGTTTTCTGATCTAATATAACATATTTGATGTCTATTGGAAATTTTTTTAAATTACTTGATTCCTAATCAATATGATTACTTTATAATACAAGCCTCTTTAATTTGTATTTGTGAAATTTGTATATGAAAACCCAAATTCGAATTTAAAAAACATTTATTTTGTGCGTATACACTAACTTGTCGTTACTTTATTTCTTAATGCAAAACACTTTTATAAATTGCTGTCATCTAATTCAGCTAAGCATACATTTATAATTGTTTAAAAAAAGTATCACGTGGTTTTTGCTAATGCATTTCATATCGATTTGTGATAACGTTCAAACATTCCATTATTGAATTTAAATCGTTTGCCATTGTTGTATTGATGTAAACTATTAGAGAACAAAATAATGTAAATTAAGTTTTCGCTTAATGATCACAATTGTTGATTGACCAGCACATTCGGATGATAACATATTAAACTAGGGCGGTACAAAAGATAAATTGTTTTAAAGGTAGTTTCAGTGTTACCCACGGGTATGCTATTTGTATTAATAGGAATAAGTATTCTGTTTATGGTGTTTATTGTTACATATACTTAATACAGCCTCGAAAAAAAGGAAACTCCTGCCTAAAATCAATTTAAATACAGTTTCTTCATAATATTATCGTATTGCATTGCTATTAAAGTTAACTTTACGCGGTTATGAATATAAATCGAACTGAGAACACTGTTTACATAGGGGTCTATTTTGCCCTAGTTGAATGTTCTGGGTTTGTCCTAACTAACACCCCTGCCTTTGGCTTAGCCGGTCAGATCAGCTTCTTGGGGGAGACTGTGCTGGAGGTACCATTCGCCGCCGCCTTTGTTGAGGTAGCTACTTTCGACTGGGTCGCTGCCGGTGTGGGTATCGTTGGTGGCATATCAATATCCGTCTGGGGCAATAGTTTCTTTATCTGCCGTTCGGCCGCCTCAGCCAATGCCGCCTTCGTGACAACATTCTCGTTGGTTGCGCTGCTCGCTTTGCTACTGCTGCTACGGCTGCTGCCAGCACCACCGCTTCCTTTGGGCGGATTAACGGGTGTGTCCGGTCCCTTTTTGTTGCTTTTCGAGCCTTTGGCAGCCAAATCATCCAGGTCAGTGGCATTGTCTTTGAGGTCTTTAGCAATGTCCTTCATATCAGGCTGTTAGGAAAATAAATGCAATAAATTATAACTTTTTTTATATCGTTTCTCAGCTGCAACTTAATTACTTCAAGCTTTTGCTGATTGGCCTTCTCCGTATCCATTGCGCCCAGTTCGTTGGCAATATCCCGTATCTCCTTCGCGGAATCATGTATACCATCTACCAGCTTGGCCATATCCTTATCCGTTTTGTCTACCTCCTGTTTAAGTTTCTCGGCTTCCTTCATGCTCTTCGCAATCGCCTTCTCGATCTTTTGCTCTGCCTCCAAAATCTGTTCCTTGTCCAGCAACGTGATTAGCTCCTCAATGGCCTTGTCATCAAGCTTGATATTATCACGGCCAATAGACTCCAATACCTGCAAAAGAATTTATAGTTAACCAGAGTTTTATTGTGCGTTAGAAATAGATGACTTACCTTGCGGATTTCGTTGACGGTGACGACACCATCTTTATCCGCATCGAACTTGTCCAGCACGCTCTCGATGTGCTTGATGCGGGCCTCGTCGCTGGTCTCCTTCAGTTTTTTGATGTTGAGCATAAGATCGTCGATGTGGACAATTTCCTCATTGCGTCGCTTGGTAGCCTGCTTTGTGAGCAGCTCGGTGAACTCCTCAAGCTGTTTCTTATCTATGTTCGTGGTCTTGCTATCAATGCTCTGTACCACCTTGGTAATTTCATTGACCGAAACGGCGCCATCCTTGTCGGCATCTAGTTTGACCAGCAAATCTTCAACGACCTTAAAGCGCTCCTCGTCGGAGGCTTCCTTCATGCGTCTAATGGTGGAAACCAATTCGTCTATATGCACCATTTGAGAAGGATTGACAGCTGCGGCCACGCCTTGATCGGGGGTATCGACCTGTTTAATCTGTTGCTGACGATGCTCAAGATCGTTAAGCACATGATCCAGCTGCGAGATCATCTTGTTGACGCGATTATAAAGAAGCTTCGCAGCTCGACTCTCGCGCACAGGCTCCTTGACCACCTGACGGACTTCGCGTAGCTCTTCCACATCCTCCTGGTAATCGCGCAATTCCTCTTTCAACTCCTTGATTGTCTCCTTCTCCACAACCAGCTGCTTGTCGGATGAGAGCGTCTTCAATGCATCGGATAGAAGCTGTACATCTGTCGGTGAGATAGTCTTCTCGCTGGATGTTACAATTGCCTCAGCCTTCTTATCCATTAGATGCGGCACCTTAGCGATTTCCTCAGTAAAAACATAGGGCGCCTCGAGATCATCCTTGATGGCGGAGCGCTTAGCAATCGTTTCCTCCTGTTCCTCTTCACGTTCTTCACGAATCTTACGCTCCTCCTCCTTGATGATCTCAATCTTTGTCTTATTATCGACCTTACCCTCGCGCTCACCAATCGCATGACGCGTATGTGCGCCCACTGCGTCTGGCAGCACGCGCATTGTCTCCTTCAGCTTATCTGTCGTAATGCTGTCATCGGAAATGAGCATTGCACGGGAAAGCAGCAGCAGCGTAGGCGGTACCTAATAAATAAATAGTACGATTAAGCTATGTTATAAGCGTATGTTTTATTAAATGTTACCTGCTCATTTAGCGACAAGTCGATCCACTCCTTGAGCTGGAAACGCAAGCGCTCTGCTGTTAGGCCATAAGCTCGCATTCCACGTGACTTGCACGCCTGCTGTAATTCAAACAGATCGAGCGAGTCGACACCTTCGCGTGCTATCACGCGATCATCAGTGGCGAGTGAGCGCAGCTTGAGTCGCAGCTGGAAGCGCAACAGGGTTGTGGTTCCAATCGTGTTTAGTTCCAGCACACGGCACAGGGCCGCCAGCTGTTCGCGTGAAAGTGAGTCCAGCGTGATCTCGTCATCGAAACGTTTGGCAAACTTGATGATCTCATCGTTGCTTACTTGTTCCGTGGGATTGCGAATCTTGCGGAAGAAAGTCTCAAACTGTTTGGCCTCGTCACTGCTGTGCTCTTTATGCTGAACGGGCATTTGACCAAGGGTTTTCTGCAAAAACTTAGCAACTTCCAAGCGGACGGATAGCGATTGTCTTAAGCGCTCCTGCCGATCCTTGGCCGTTTGAAATGTGGACGGCAGCATGCCCGGAAAGAACTTAATAAACAATGGCAGCAACAGCTCCATAAACGGTACAATAATAAACACCGAGAACGGTATCAAACGAAACAGATCGGATGTTGTGCGCTGCAGCTGCTTGTTCTCGCGGCGCGTCAGCGTCTTGCCATTTAGCACAAGCCAAACCAGCTTCGTGCTAATTGCCGTATCAATGAAGAGCAGCCGAAAACCATGATAGTAGTGCACTATCTCATCCCAAATGCGTTGCTGCAGTGGCTTCTTCGGCTTGGCCACCGCCTTTGCTGCAGCTTCAGCCTCAGTCGCCGTCGACTTGGCGCCAGCGGCTGCAACTGTCGCCGTTGCGCTGGCATCTGGGGCAGCACTTTCGCGGCTGGCGGTGGTCACCGTCGCTGTGGAGGCTGTTGCCTTTCCGGCTTGGCCATTGGCCGCCTCCTTCATTATCTCCTCGACTTTCTCCTTTTGCTGATTCTTCAGCTTCTTGACCGTCGCGTCAATTTTCGAGCACGATTCGAACAGCGGCCGATCGACGTGAATATAACGCAGACTGTGGCTGCCAAAGTGATTCGCAGGGTAAACATGGTGCGGGCTGGATGTGATCAATGAATAATGACTGTGGTACGTTCTCCTTTGCCGCATGCTCCATGGCTGTGAAGACTCTTCCGGTTGGATGTGGGTGTTCTTCGATGCATTGTACGCACAATAGTTCGTTCTTAAATCTGCAAGAGAAACGAAAAAGGAAATACAGTAAAATGTAAGAAAAACGAAGTAATACAGTTACTTCTCGAAAGTGATAATATTGATTACTTTAATTGTAAACTTAATAATTAATATTAATACTTAAAAATAAAAGTTAAGTATTTAAGTGAAATTACAAAAATTACGAGAAAACGTAACTAAATAGTAAGGTAAGTTAATTAACTTAAAACATAAAATATAAACAATATAATTGCATTTGAAGTAAACTACAAAAATCTAGTTATTTACAAAGTATTTGTTTTTGTAAATTAAAATCGATTACAAAAAACAAACACAAATAAAAGGAAAATCTTTGATTGCCGACTAATTGTATAAGCGACAAATAAAATAATAATAAAATCAACTAATCAATCGCAAAAAGCGAAAATAGTTGCAACTGATAGGCAAAAAGTTAGTTCCACTTGATTACGGTAGATAAGCTGACAAATTGAACAAAAAGCTAACAAATAATAATAAAATTAACACCTGTTACGATTGTTTTTATTGTTGTAAGCAGCTGAACGTAAAGCAACTTATATAAAAGGGAAAACACATTTAAGTGTACCTTAATTATTGAAAACCCCTAACACAAATTCTCAGATACATTATTTAATGCACTTTCAATTTTGTTTTTGTTTTCCCTTTTTTTCAATCTTGCTTTCAGTTGGCAAGTGTACAAAACACAAACAATTTCATCGCAATACGAATTCAAGGTAAAAAACACACATACTGCGTAGATGTGTAGCGAAGAAAAGAACAAAGCAGGCTAAAAGAGGACAAAATGCAGCGGTCAGAGCGAAAGCGAAATGCATTCAACCTTCGGCCATTGGCCGAACGAATTAAACACTGCTAACTGTACTCTATTTTCGGGTAGAGAATACAGGGTGTTTGTATGCGAACACTGCTCAGACTTGTTCGCTGGCGTCATCTTGTCTGTCTGTACACCTGTGCGCTTGGCACTTGTCCCTTTTTCTTTGTACACACACACAGGTATACAAATTCCTACATACGTAAACATTGTGTATTTCCGTGTATTTTGTGTATATATTGAGAGATGAACAAATCAAGACAACAGTGCCAAATTCGTGTGAAAACCTAAAGAAATCATACAACTATATATTTATTTGTTAAGTCAAATATCAATGTATTGGGCAATTTTTAAATACTCACTCACAAAATAAAAGCAAATTTTTTTTACCGGTATATAAGCCTTATCGCAGGGTAGCTGTATTAGCCAGACGTTTTAAATGTTTACTTTTTTGGTCAATCTAGTGCTTTAAGTATACGATAATAAGTCTCAGTGACGCATTTCAGCGAAGAAGCGATAGGAAAGTAAATAAATGTAAATTAAATTAACGATAAAGATAACGAAATGAAAGAAATAATAGGTATACTTTTGGAGCGTATGACCTTACAAACTAGAGAATTTTAAAAGCACGGTAGCAATTCTGTATAATATACCAATACTGTTGGCCAAGTCAATTTGCCCGCTGTATGTGTAAATTACACCCTAAAATATCACTCACTAGGAAATTATCTACGCCAGGGAAATTTTGTTAAACTTACATAAAAAATTACCAAAACAAACGCAACAGGAAATTTTCGTTGTTCCCAAGGCACAAGCAAACATTGAATCAGCTGTGCACGAATACGCGGTCATAACAGAAACTGCGATAAAGGGTACGCGCAAAGAAAAACACACTCACAATAGCCTGAGCATTTACACACACGCATACATACAGCGCCAATAAATGGGGTAAAATCAATGGAAAGTTTTATGCGATACATTCTGATTGTTGTTATTGTTAGATTCATTGCGCAGACTTACAGCTCTTGTAGAAATTCTGAAACATGTATTGTGATTTCAGATGCATTGATCCCTTGGAGTGCAGCAGCAAATTCATGTTTGCCTATTGTTGTCGTTTCCGTTGGGGTTGTGACGATGCTGTGCAAAGGGGGTAAAGCTGCCAATCCAATTCCAAAGTTCTCTAAAGTATGTAATTTTGAATTTTCGAATCACTGTCTACTTTATATAGTACAAGTATCTTTGGATCTGTTGACGTCGTTTCGTTGCGCATGAGAAATATGTTTGGTTGCTCTCACTTTACGCCTAAAAGTATAAGAACAAGAGTATGATTAAAGTTATAGTTATACATGTCGATCATTTAATTCACGCTTTATTAATGTCACAAATAAATAAAATCTGTCAACGCTCGCCCTTTTCGACTCTCGGAAAGCGCAAATGAGATTTTATTCACACAAAACGCACGCACACATGCATATACACATACACACGCAATTTTGTGATATCAGGCGATGTTTGCATTGTGTTTGTTGTTGTCTGCCACTATTCGCACTTTTCAAAATATTACACAACTAAAGCAACAAATTTCAAGTTGTTCTGTGCCGACACCCTGTTGGCCCATAAAATAAGTGCGCAATTTACCATTTATGTTAAATTCACGTTTTTGATGCGACTCTATGTTAGCCGTTTATTGGTTGAAATGTCGTCACTCAGTTTGCTTTTCAATATGTTTATAATTCGCAAGCGGTTTAGTCGCTCTTACTTCCACGCTTTTTATTTTTACTTTGTGTGGTTGCACAAGTGTGACCACTTTTCGAGTGCCCCAAAATACTTAACATTACAGCAGGGACATTAATGGTGCAAAAAGTATCGATGATATCGAAAATAATCGAGCAACGGAGGGAATATTTTGACTTTTTAAAAATATTACCAAATATTTTATATTTGTAAATGGAAATGTTGACGAATTCAATAAAGTGGGTTTTTTCTTATATTTAATTAATATTTAAAAGAAATTGCAAGAAATTAAAATTCTTATATCAATTTAAATTAATTATTAAACATAGCTAAAAAATAGGAATTATAAGTTATCAAGCAAAATCTGACAATTTATCATAAAATATCAGCAAATGTATATTTGATTTAAGTCCTAATGTATTCTATTATCAACATAAATGTAAAAACTCAGGACTTTTAATTGCCTCATCGGTTCTGACGCATTGTAATAAAAACGCTCATTAAATTTAATTATCTACAGCCAATACATGGTAGAATTTTCAATAAAAGGGTAAATAGTTTTTAATATGAGCCAGTTGTAAACACTTTTACGTGCTAGTAGGTCAATGAAAATGTGGCGAACAATACAAATTTGTATTATTCTAATAGCATGCATAGTTAGAGGAGAAATGCAGATTCCAAGCAAAGTGTTGGAAGAATTTAAAGTCGAAATTGGGTATGAGACCATACTCTTGATGCAAAACTCAACGGACTGTTGGGAAGACTTGAAAGTAAGCTTTGCCACGCCCATTATTAACTTTAATGCCAACCAAGAGTTCTTTCTGGCTAAAAAATTTAAAAAACATTTTCTGGCATTGGTTTGCCTGGAGAGCCAAGAGGATTCTGTTTTGGATGCGCTTCACGCAAATCTGGATAATATGCGTGCAACCGAAACCTTATTTATGGTTAACAGGGACATTAATATACAGGCCTTATTCGAGAATTGTTTTCAGCAAGGAATGCTGAACGTCTTGGCCATAAGCGATGGGAGCCCGTATCATATTTACAGCTATCGAGCCTTTCCAACATTTCGAATTGTCAAGCGAGCCATTGGCCAAGTGCAACGGTACTTTGAGCCACAATTGAAGGATTTGGCTGGACATCGTCTGGTCACCATAGCAGACAATATATTTCCACGCACAGTCATCTACAAGAATGCCGCAGGACGCAATCAGCTGTCGGGTTATCTGGTGCCATTTATAGAGAACTTTGCCAGAAAGTTAAATGCCACACTTAAGACTTGCTGGGAGGATACACCGCCTGACGAGGAGGTGCTCGGCTGGAGCAAAACAACGCATCTAATGAACATCGGCAGAGTAGACATACCCGCGATCATTGTGAACACCGCATTCTCACACACCCTATTGGCCAACAGTTATGTAATGGAAATATCGAAGTGGCAACTAATGCTGCCCCTCGAGTCGGACATCAATCGTGCTCTGGTGATCATTGGCGGCGGATGTTGGATACACATGGCGTTCACGATGACTGTGATGTTGCTGTTCGCCCTGCTGCTGCTGAACAACGAACGCCTCGAACGGGACTTGGCACCCAGTGCCCGCTGCTTGAACCTGTTCTCCGACTCCGTGCTACGGGCCATGCTCTATCAGACATTTGTGATGCCGCTGCGCATCACAGTTCGGCTGAAGTGCGTCTACACCATGATCATGTTGTGCGGCTTCTTGTACTACAACGTGTACATTGCCCAAATGGAGACGCTGCTGGTGAATCCGATGACCAAGGCGCCCATACGCAACTACCAGGACATGCGCCGCACGGGCCTCAAAGTAATGCTCACGGACAGCGACAAATATGCCATGGTCTCGGCTATTGGCAAGCAACAGCTGCTCGACAATTGGGATGTGCACAAGCTTGTGAACACTTCGATGTTTCAGGCCATGCGCAGCCAGCCCAATCCCAACTATGCCTATCCGATTACCCAAACCCTGTGGCCCCTCATCCAGCGCAAGTTCGTCAAGCAGCGTCGTTCCGCTTTTCGTCTGTCCAACGATTTCACCTTCCTTTCGCTTGTGTTTTTTGGCATTCCTCTGCCCAGAAACTCCATTTACGAAACCGTTCTCAATCATTATATCCACCAGACTCACGCCAGCGGTCTGTACTCTTTCTGGTGTCGCCAGAGCTTCCATAGCCTGGTTGCCATTGGCCGAACTGAGGAACTGCCCTATGCCGACGAGACGGCCAACTTATTTTTGAGCTGGACAGATCTCTTTTACTCCTGGGTAGCTTATATGTTTCTAATTGTTATTTCACTCGTAATATTCGCTTGCGAACTCGCCGTTAAACCTTTCAAGCGCTGGAGAAGGAATAAAAACAAATTACGACGCCAGCCGTGGGTACCCTAAATTAATTTTATATTGCCTTAAAAATATACTTTAAAAATATGTTAAAAAAACAAGAATAGAAGATTATCTGCGGCATGCCGAAGTTTTAATATTCTTGCAAATATTTAAAATTTATTACTTAAAAGTTAAAGTTTGTCAGTCTATAATAAACTTATTCAGTTTCTAATATATATTTGTTTATTAACTTGCATTTTTTATCAACATTTTTTTGATTAGCATATTTCACATTCTTAGGTGAAAGGGCAAACGGGTATATTAGTTGGCCTTTAATACTTATAATAATAATAATACTAAAAATAAAGTGCAAGCTTATATATAATATTCCACATTAAATAATTTAAAGTATATAAAAATAGTTTGGCTTGAGTGTGTTAAAGAGCCTTAAAGATAAATACTAAAAAGTAATTAGGTAAATATTTCGGATTTAAAAAATTAGTTGCCCTTTAATACTAATAATAATAATAATAATAATACTAAAAATAAAATGCAAGTTTATATATTTAATATTTATTCCAGATTAAATAATTTAATATAAATAAAAATAGTTTGGCTTGAAAGTGTTAAAGAGAGTTAAAGACAAATACAAAAAAGTAATTAGGTAAATCTTTGGGATTAAAAGAATTATAAAATAGTAATACATATATGCAATACTTAGCAATGTAGATGGTAAATCAAAATTCTTTGTAATAAGCTTACAAGCATAAAGTTGAATAAGTTCAGTTTTGACAACACTTAATCAGATCAGCTTTAAATTGAGTTCGAGAATTCTCTGTTTTTGTATTTAACGACTTTGTTAGCCTCTAATTGTCCTAAGATGCGCATCCGCTGCTCTTGCAGTTCCATTGTTCTTTCTTTGTTGTCTACTCTTGTTGTTTTGGCATTTCGCCAGATATGATTAATGTTTTGCAATTTCGACTATGTGCATGCATATTTATAGACTAAGCCCGTCCCGCTGGCAACATCGCTTGATAAGCGGCGCATCAACGTTTTTTGTTTTATTATTGGCCTGACCGCTGGCCGACCCTCAGGCGATTTCGTCCAAACGAATAAGAAAAAATAGACTTTTCTAGTCTAAGCAAAGAATAGAAAAACAACAGCTTCGAGTGCAATCAAGGTGCAATGCCAAATAATGTGCGATCGCCAGGTGTTGCTGGGGCCGTTGTAAAAGCTGCCTGGCTTGGATGCAATCGCTTACACAACTGATTGACTGCTGAGAAGCCGAGGCGAGCCTCCTAATCCGCAGCAAGATCTGGCGGTGACAGGTGCAGGAGGCGCTTATCAACGGCGAAGGTGGAACGGAACTCTGATAATGTCAAGGCAATATCAGCGAGCGGCCAATGGCCGGCATCTGGCTGCATATCTCGGGCCAGGCCACTGAGGTATAAATGCAGGCGGCGATCGGTGCATTGTTACAGTTACGATGAAGTCGATCACGGCGGTTGTTGTGTTAACGCTAGCGCTGCTGGCACTTGGTAGCCAAGGCAAGCATGTTGAGTTTAAGGTGGCCGACAAGGATTTCCTGGTGAAGCAGAAGTTCGTCTTCGAAATGCTGCAGCACATCTACCAGGACGATGTGTTCGTTGCCAAATACGATACCAGCTTCTATGAGTACAAGCCCTGGGAGCATGTTGGCGACTATCATCATGCCGAGAAACTGCAGCACTTCTTTGAGCTCTGGCAGCATCATCCCTTCCATGATGATCGCGTCTGGTCCGTGATGTACGATACCCATGAGGAGTATGCCGTTGGCCTAGTTCGTCTCTTCTACTTCGCCAAGAACTGGGAGACCTTCCAGCATGTCGTCTTCTGGGCCCGCCAGCACGTCAACAAGCAGCTCTTTGTCTATGCCTTCACCGTTGCCAGCCTGGTGCGTGAAGATATGCAAGGCATTGTGTTCCCGGCTCAATACGAAATTCATCCATGGAGCTTCTTCGATGGCCAGACTCTGGAGATGGCCGAACACTACAAGATGCACGGTTTCCATCACGTCAAGCAACTGAACAACATCTACAATGTGGTGCTCAAGTCGAACTACACCAACTTCCATGGCGATATGAACTACGAACACGGCCTGGCCTATTTCCTGGAGGATATTGGCTTCAACAGCTTCTACTACTACTTCAACCTGGACTATCCGTACTGGACCAAGGGTGATGAGGTGCATGCCCTCAACAAGGATCGTCGTGGTGAGCTCTATCTGTACGTGCACTGGCAGCTCCTGGCTCGCTACTACATGGAGCGTCTGTCCAACGACATGGGTGAGGTGCCCACGTTCAACATGTACGAACCCGTGCACTCGGGCTTCTATAGCGGCCTCCGCGACTACAATGGCGTACCCTATCCCAGCCGTTCCAACTACTACAACTTCTACACGCCCGAGAACGTCGAGTATGTCAAGAATGTTGAGCTGTACACTCAGCGCATCATGGATTGGATCCACAAGAACAAGAAGTTCGATGTTGATATCGTCAACATGCTCGGCAACATGATCCAGGGTAATGCGGACAGCATCGACAAGCAGTTCTATGGCAGCCTAGACAAATGGTATCGTTACATTGTGAACGAGGGACATCCGTACGGCGAGTACCAGGAAACCTACCCCGGCACCTTTATGCACTACGACACCTCCATTCGCGATCCTCTGTTCTTCGAGGTCTACAAGAATCTGCTCACCCACTACTGGCACCTGATGGAGACCTTCCCCGAGTACACCAAGGTCGACTATGGCTTCGAGGGTGTCAAGATCGATGCCGTTCACATGCCCGAGAGCCTGACCACCTACTTCGAGTACTTCGATGCCGATATCAGCAATGCCGTGAATGTGGAGCCCACCGTTGAGCCCACCTCCGATGTCCACTACAGCTTTGGCCGCAACTCCTTCTACAATGGCAGCAGCTTTGTGATCAAGGCCCGCCAGCATCGCCTGAACCACAAGCCCTTCGAGTTCACCCTGGATGTGACCGCCGATAAGGCGCAGACTGCCGTCGTCAAGGTATTCATTGGACCCAAGTACGACGAGTTCGGCCATGTGATTCCATTGGAGCACAACTACCAGAACTTCTTCGAGCTGGAACACTTCAAGGTGCATTTGGATGCTGGCGTCAATCACATCCATCGCGCTAGCGGCAACTTCAGCTTCTGGGTCAACGATCGCACCACCTACTTCGAGCTCTACCAGAAACTGATGGATGCCTCCAACGGTAACTACAAATTCAAGCTGGACCAATCCGAGACACACTGCGGCGTGCCCAATCGCATGATGCTGCCCAAGGGCAAGAAGGGCGGTCAGGTCTATCAGTTCTTCTACATGGTCTACTCCTACCATGAGCCCACTGTGGCCCAGTACACCGGCTACGATCCCATTGTCAGCTGCGGCATTGGCCATGGTTCCCGCTATGTGGATGCCCTGCCCTTCGGCTTCCCCTTCAATCGCCCGGTCAAGCACGACTACTACTTCGATGTGGAGAACTTCAAGTTCTTCGATGTCAAGATCTTCCATCGCGACGAGCACACCAACGTGGTCTAAGCCCCAACGAACTCAGACTCTGATGTAATACTTTAATATACTCTAGCCCTTCACACTTGCTTCACTAATAGAATACTCAACAGCTACCCCCATAGATCGTGTTCAATACTATACTTGTAATGTTGTCAACCTACTTGCAATCAATAAACAATAAACGAACTTAAGCGAATACAATCATAAACTTTTATAATATAATCAATTTAAACCCTTGAAAGCAGGCTGTAGGACAAAAAGAGCAGGACTTCCCCTAGGCATTAACCTTTCTAAGCCGTTGCTGCAGCCGCTTAGTAATCATCTCCAGTGCTAATACAATTGTTGCAAGTATCAGAAGGGTGACATAGGCAATCCAGATCCATTGCAGATCCTCGAAATGAAGAGGCTCCTTGGTACGTTGGGGCTTCCGTTGGATGGGGTCACTAAAGGATAGCAAGCCCGCCGCGGCCATATCATAGAAGTGCAAAATGGCCCAACGGGTGAAAATTCCATAATCACGCACTTCCAAAATAAGCTTGTTAATGGGCTCCAGAAACCAGGAATGCTTGGGCAGCTGGAATACCAGATAGGTGTGAGTTCTGACGCAGGCTTTCTTTGAGAAGAGGAAAACCTCACGCGGAAAATACTTCTGTTGTTCGCTCAACACCATCCAACTGAGTCGAGAGGCATAGTACACATGGCTCATGTTCATCTTGTCCCTCTGACTGTTGTACTCGCTGCTGTTGAGGCGCACCACACGCAGAGCTGGATCGCTGAGGCCATAAAAGTTTTCCGCATCTGCCGCGTCCACGGCTAGTGGCAGCTTCGCCCGCCGAACATCCGCAAAGCTGCGTGGCTGAAAGTATTTGGGCGGATGTGTGAGGAGAGTGCCCAGTGCAGCTTCATGGATGGAACTAAGATTCAGTCCAAACACAGCCAACAGCAGGTAGAACCAGCTGAAATAGATGCTGGTCTGCAAAACACGGCCGTAGGATTGACCCAACACTCCACGCAGAGCGACGTCATTGAGCAGGAAATCCACTAGGGATGTGGGCTCTCCAGCCAGACGCCTGTGCATACAGAGCAGCAATCCAACGATGTATACAATAGAGAATGCAACCAGTATGTGCTTGAGATCAAACAGGATCAGGTAGATATCCTTGATGGGCTGCTGCTGCGCCAGCGGAATCATCAGGCAAATGTGACTCATTTCAAGGGGAAGGCTCGTTAAGGTCATTTGCTCCTGTTCCATCAGCTGCACCACAGTCGCCGGCAAGTCAACTTGGTGTTCCTTAACCAAGGATTCTCGCTCGTCGAAATGTAGGCCCACGCCGGGTTTTATCTCTATGGGAAACTTAATGGTGGCATTTAGCTTCCAGGCCAGCGTGCGCACAAATCGTCCTACCGACCCGACCATCACCTGTGCCCCAGTACGCCAATCTGTGTAGATGATGATGCGCGGAGGATTGTGGTCGGGCAGTACAATCAGCGGCTGGCCGTGCATGTTGGTTAGGAGCGTTTCAAAGAAGGGTCGCTGGTCCAACGAGCGTTGCTCCAGTTCAAATCGAGGATATGGACGATAGCGATAGTAGGAACGATCCGCATCCTCGGCTAGCACAGCAATTATATTCAGCATTTTCAGTTGATAGCTTCGCTTGAGCAGCGAGTGCAGCACACGTTGAGACGAGAAGTTCGACACTGTGGTGGTTATATAGAAAATGCTTTTAACTTTTCCATGAGCTTGTTCTAAGAACGAGGTTAACTGCTCCGTTGAATACTGAACACTTTCTAGGCAAATTATCTGCAGAAGGCGTGAAAATTGTTCGCTTGGCGGCGTTTCAATCTTCAGAGACTGCAGCACCACAGGCTGAGGAGGCGACTCCAACAATCGCTGCAGCCAAGTCTCTGGACAGTAGTCGTAGCGTATCTGGACTGAGGATGCCTGCATTTCCAGCACAACTTGTCTCACGAAGTCTTGGGCTGTCCAGGTTGGAGAGACAGAAAGAAAGACAAGTGTGTAAACCGTCCACATGGTCAAGCGTACTATGTGAAGCATAGGAAGGTTTCCTTCTTTATATAGACCATCCGAATTTTCAACTTATTGCTGAGTCACTGACAAAACGCTGTAGGCCCGACATCGAACCGCCTTTTAGCGTAACATAATCGAAATACAATGACTATGGCTAACACTTATTATTGGACCGGCTTCTTTAAATGCCTTTTTAGCACAACACAATCGGATAACCTCAATGGGCATTGCCTTTTATAAGACCTACAAAAGTAGGCTTACATTTGACCAACTGGAAATAGGTTTCAACTTGCCATGCTAATATATCAATTAATATTACAATATGTCAATTAATAACAAACTTACAGTATTATAATTAATTTTAACATTTAACTTGATCTTAGTCCAATTGCAACTCAATTTCAAATGAGAACAGTCGTCACTTTAATACGCATATCTCAAAATATGTATTCTTTATTAGTTCTTTTAATTACAGATCCGTATACCAGTGGTATTAAGTGTGTGTTAGCAACCAGCAATCAGGCAAATTGAGGTTTACAATTATAGTATATATAATCGCGATTAATTACAATTATTTGTCCGTTTCGCAAATAAATATTACAATGGGGTATTAAAATAAATATATATTGGTTTTGTATAATTCTTAACTCTAATTTTAGATATATATATATATATATGTTTATGTATGTGTATATGCTTTCTCTAGGTACTTAAGTCATTTGAATGAATGGTAAACCAACTTGCAAAAAACAGAACAATAAATTTGTGCCTTACCTATACGTAGAGAGCGTGTCGCATTAAAAAGGAGATTTGAAGAGAGATTTCAAGTTATTCACAGATTCATGTTTCGAAACAAAGTACATCATGGAGATCGCTTATGTAACTAAAATACACTCAACTTACACGATAAAGTTAATCAATTTGCACTAAACGGAATGTATAATATTCAATTAGATAGAGAACGCCCACCGAAAATACATCTACTAACAAATGTTTGACGAGATATCTACGATAATAACAAAATAAATACGAGAAACAATAAAAGAGATATATATAAATTTAAATAACATTGCTCAGATTCGAGCCGGAGCTATAGTTATTCTTGTGCGGCGTTGTGGTGGGCGTAACATTAGCTGCCACGCCCTCCAGCAACTGCAGCAGCCTCTGTCGTGTGCGCTTATCGCTGACACAAATGCATTGTATCAGATTTGTTAGTTGCTTCGCAGAATATTCGTCGCCCTGTCGCTGCTGTTCGATCCACTGTTCAAACTGTTCCGGCGAAAAGTAATACGACTTGATGAATACATCCACGTAAGCGCGATGTTGCGGATACTTTTGATTCGAGATAAGCTCAAAAAATGACATGAAATTCGCAAAATCCAATTGCATGAGTGCGCGTCCACCGGCGGAACATTTCTTGACATTCGAAAAGCTGTTGGATAAAACAATTAAAGTGTGATTTATTTTCAGTCAGGGAATGTATGATTGGTGACTTACCCCTCCACTAGCAAATGCGTAGCCACATGCGCCATTGAGTTCCACACATGTTTGCTGGGTATAGGCACCTCCTTGGCTATTTCTTCCAGGCACATAGCAAAGTTTTGTATATTCTGTAAATTATAGGAATTTGCAGTTACTCTAATTAAGATTGGAATTGATAAAAGAATATTTATTTATCTGCACTTACGCGGTTCAAGACGTCACTGTACCCGCTATGCTGGTGCGTCACATGATTAACATCCCACTTGACCTTGGACATTTGCGACAGTATGGCCGTCAGATCGATGACTCGTGATGTGACGCATGTGTAAACTGGTTTGGCCAGATCCGTCATAAATTCGCCATATTCGAGATAATTAACTAAGATTGGCCGCTCGGCGGCGGGCAACAGATGATTCAAATAATGCTGCAGCACATGGAACTGCTGAAGCATGCTACGTCCGGCCTCAACGGCCACAATGCGCTGTGGCAGACCGTACAGTGTGTCCGGATTGGCCAGCTCATTGTTGGTCTGCACAAAAAAATCACTAAGCTTTAATTCTGAACTAATGCAAATTAGTTCGCATTCTTACCAAAGATGAAAAGTTCAGTGGCCAAACTTTGATCTGAGTAAGCACATTGGTTTCCACGGCACGCAGACGTTGCTCCAAACGTGGTGTATAAAGATTATCGGTGGCCACCAACTAAAAAATATAACAGAATTAAATGTGTTTTTCTAGATAAACAAACATTGCTTACCGCATCCCTGCCAAAGATCTCATGCACAGCATACGCGTAAAAGTCAAGAAGCTCCAGCATACACGACACTATCTTGGGTGAGATGCAGTGCAGCAGCTTGCACATTTGCAGATAGCGTCCGATGCAGCGCAGCACATTTAAAGCCGTGTTGTTCACAAGTAGTTGACTGGAAAACAATTTATATTGCATTTACATTTAGATCGTGAGAACTGTAAGCAATTTCTCACTTGCTGGCATCATCGGCAAACTCCTTGCTCTGCAAACTCTTTTGTTCGTCGTCGCTTTCCTCGCTGAAATAGCACGAGGCCTCATCCACAATACCCGACAGTATGTCCTCCTCCAGCATGGCTGCATCGAGACCGCCATCGAAGGGCGAACTTTTCTCGGAGAAGCGCAAAAAGTAGCCGTAGGAACCGTAAATCGAGCTGCCGCCGCCATCCTGTGAGTGCACAGAGACCAGCTCGTCGCAATTGTTGTTACTAATAGGTGAATTATTGGTAGAAGCTAGCAACGCAGTCGTGGGAGATTTGTGACGCCGCAACGTGTGTCGTACCGAACGGAATTCCTGCATTAAACGTAATGTTATCAATAGTTACAAACAGTTTAATCTGCACACCCATCTTACCGGCAGCTGAAGTATGTGTGAGAATGAGTCCAGGGGCGTCCAGGATTCGTTGTCCAAAAACAAACAAATCTCCTCAACGCAACATATGTGATAGCGTTTGAAGAACTCCTCGCTCTTCTGCTGCATGGTCGCAATTAGTTTCTCCGACTGCTCGCCGCAAAACTCCACGCCCACTTTCTTCAGGCGCTGCACAATGGACAGCACCTGTATGAATTGATCATATTTGAGCGTCGTCAGCTTGACACTCTGTAGGAAGAGGCAAACTTTGTTTAGTATATCGTTCCAGATGCGAGACTGTCCTTTCTTCAGTTTTTGCTGTATATATAGATCGGGTGACTCGCCGTCGGTCTCCTCTTGCTGTGCATACAGCTTGTAGTTATTGTGCCACATGAGCACTTGATAGTACGAGGCCAATATGGTCCAGAAGGTCTTGCACAAGCTGATCAGACACGGTATGAGCTTATCCGCATTGAGTTGCTCGCATAGTTGTTCGTAGAGCAGTTTGGGCTGCTCTTCAGCGTTGGGTTCACTGTATCCACGCACCACCGCATTCACTGTGGTGTGTACGGCCGAAATGTAGTTGATGTGCAGCTGATCCATGGCAATCAGCGATTTGTTGGCCAGTTTGTAGGCCTCTTGCAGCTTAGCATATTTGCGCATATCAAAGTTCAACACCATCTCATTAAGCACTGTGTCCAGTTGATACTCCATCAGCAGCATGGTCTCCTGAAGCTTCTTGTGCAGCGACTGCACACAATTGTATTGCATAAACTCAGCCGCAGAGCTCTGGCATTGCAACAGCAGCGCTATGGCCGCGGAATAGTTGTGGTCTGCAAGCAGTTTTTGTAGCTCGTCGTCCGTTGTGCGCTGTGCGGCAAAGAAAAGCATTTTTAACTGACTCAAGCTAATAGAATATATTTACACTTACCAACTTTTTAATGGCCATCAATGTGTCCAATACTTCTTTGAGCACCTCACGCTTCCGATAGCTAGCTAAAATCTCCAAGCTGGTCGTTGTGAGATTTGTGCGTGCATAATTCAAATAGGAGCGCGCCTTTTGGCATGTCCACAGCGATTCCTCAAGCCGCTTTTGAGTCTCGTTGATAGCCTGAAACTCGCTGCCACACGCATTGCGCTGTTCCAATATGTTCTGCAGCACCTGCTTGGTCAGCACCTTTTGCTGTGTGCGCAGTTGAGCGATTGTTGTCTCAATTAGCTGGCTGTCAATGCCAGCGCCGAGCACTTTCTAAGAAACGATTTACAATCAGATTGCATGGGAACTTTGACCTAACAACTGGCTTACCTTCAGCTCGTACAGCTCTGGATTGCCATCGGCACTGTAATAGCACTTTTCAATGCTTTCTAGAATTTCCTGATCCGATTTTTGTGTGGTCGCTGCTGCATCTGTAGTATCCGCCTCTGCACTTGTTACCGCAGCTGTTCCCGCCCCCGCTGCCGCTGTTGTTGTTATGGGTAGTGCATCCGTTGTGACGGTCTGTATGAAATAATCGGAAAATCCCATTGCAGGTATTTTCATTTGGCGATTCGTCTGTTGAATGTAAATTAGTTAGCTACCGCCTAATGCTAAGTGCATTTGCCGTGCCTACCTGTTTGTGCAGCAGGTCCATGAACCTCGTCTTAAATTCGTCCATTTTGGCCTTGGAGTTCTGCATTTTGCTGCCATGAAAACCAGAAAAAATTACGCGAAACAAACTTCGCCTCTCTCCCACTCCCAAACAATGGCTGCATCGATATCTATGTAATCGATGGGTCTAACATTATCGATACTTTTATGCGTGCAATTTAAAAGTAACTATTGACAGTTTAAGGCTGGTATGCTGTTTTCGAAAGCTTAAAAGCAATATGTACGACTATTTAGAAAATTAGTAATATGTTTAAGTTCCAAGGCAGATACTACAATTAATTTTTTTCGATTATTCTATTATCTTTATTTTTAAAAATTATAAGATTTTGAAATATTAAATCTTTATTATAAGTCAATACTATGTTAATTTTCTACATTAAGCTACATTAAAAATTGAAATCTTATTTAACAACATAGGCGAGATTTATCACTGCCAATTCCCGACAAACTTCCCATCGAATTTCGTTCATCACACTTATAATATCCCCGGCACTTAATCGCTGAGGTTCCTGGACCACTAACCCATTCACTCTGAGGACTTCCTGACGACCCGCACATGGAAAAATCTCCGCAAAGCTCAGGTCTTCATTCTCTAATACACCACGAAGCTGAAACCAACAGAATGTTTTCCAACGTATCACTTGGAATCCGGAACTAATATACCTCATCCACTTTTCATCACAGTTGTAAAGAGCCCAACGAAACCCAATCACAGGCTTTAAAGCCAAAGACGTGGATTCTTTACAAGTTTGGCTGGATGAGCAGCTCTTCAAGGCATTCGATGGCGATGGAGGCAGATTCCTGGTATTCAAAGATGTTTGCGATCCTTCAGACTCTGAAGATACATTTCGAGTTAACGCTGGGTTCAAATCTTCAATTGATTTATTTGACTGGAGCATGATCATCAATTACTGATCAACGACTGTATGTTCAAGACTTATGTTAGACACTGAACATTCAGTAAACTCAATCCGCGAATATATATTAGTAAAATTTGATGATAAGGGCTGAATTCCTAGAATGTTAAAACAATTAGGTTTCTCGAACTGTTTATGTTGACAGATAATTGACCTGAGACAATTTATTGAGAATGTACTCTGTAGAAAATAGGCTAAATAGGCTATTATTTAATAATATGTCCGAGATAATGACCACCTCTGGGATAATTTAATCAAAACTCAGTGTTTTATAAACTATGGATCTACGGGTTAACATTTAATAAATAATGTATTTAATGGCTATTCATAGAGAGTATCTCCCAGTCCTTATTCTTTAAAATTACGCTTAATCAAATCAAATATAAAATGAATGAATTAAAATAGCATATTTCTAGACAACACAATAACGCATCAGACACTGACGCGCCTTCCATTTGTTGCCGCTGGCGCGATAGATGAGGTGCAGATTGAAGGCCACTTCGTGCTGCAGTCCCAGAATCGAGTCGTGCTCCTGAATCAGCGGATGCTGGGCGGCCAATGCGCGCTGATAGTAATCGACGGCCAGATGAAGAATGTTCGCCTGGTGATAGATCCGTCCAATGTTGTAGTAGATCTCCTGCTGGGCAGCACTCGTGGCGGGCACATCGTTGCTCTGCTCGCCGCTGCCGCCACGCAGCTCCGCATAGCGCTGGGCAAAAGCCACCGACTGGGCGACGGCAGCTGATTTGCGCAGGACCTTCTTTTGCAGCGCGAGCTGATTGAAGACAACGGCTATGGAGAGGGCCACCAACGGATGTGGCTGATCCCGCAATATGGGCACGTAAATGTTCAGTGCATATTTGTACGAGCTGCAGTTGAGATGATAGTGGCCCAAGAACAGGCGCATGGGCTGGGTGACCTTCGGATGACGCTGCAGCAGGCGGCGCGCGTATCTAAAATAGCGCACCTCATCGCCCTGCTGCACCATCAGCGACAGCATATTCCACAGATTGACCTGCTCCGGCTGCTTGGCAATCAGCTCGCGCAGATAAGAGAAACCAATGGCGCAGTCCCGATTAAAGTAGCAGGCGAGGATCACAATGCGTTCGATCTCGTAGTGATAGTAGGTGAAACGCTTGGTGGTCACCATGGCAAAGCACATCCGCTCAAGGGCGCTGTACATGCCATGCGTATAGGCGGTGCGCATCAGTTCCAGGAACAGCTCGTACTCGTTCTTAATGGTCAAATCGGTGCCCTCAGCATTCGCTGTTGCCACGACTTTCACTGCGTCCTATAAGGATTAAAGATTGGGTGTTAACATCAAATAAAGTCCTACTTTAATATGTAATTTGGTTGCACTTACCTGTTGCTCCGTCTCGGAGCTGTTTGACACATCGGCCATGCTGCGCATCTGCATGATGGCCTTGAGGCCCTCGGTATTGTAGGCGCCGCCTCCATTGGCTGCGGCCATCATCTCCTCGCGGTTCTTCAGCTTGATCGAGTGCCGGCCGAGCAGCACGTAGCCCACGTCGATGAACTCATCGATGCGGCCAATCTGCTCCAGCATTACGCAGCGTTCGTAGAGCAGACGCGCATGCAGTGGCTGTCCCTCCTGCTCGCCGGATTGCTCTAGTGCCTTGACCGCCTCATCATGCCTGCCCTGCTGCTTGAGCAGGGCCGACAGCGTAAACTTGGCATCGTAACAGTAGGGCGCCAGCTGCACCACGCGTCCATAGCTGAGGATGGCCTCGTTGGTGCGATTTAGCTGACGCAGGCATTCGGCCTGGCGCAGCCAAACGAAGGCGGGACAATCGAAGACGTCGGAGTCGGTGATGGGTCGCATTAGCGCCATTGCCTCGGCATATTTGTGCTCCTGCATCAGCGCCTCGGTAATGTCCATATACAGCTCGACGTGATCCACAGTGGGCGTTATGTGCTCCTGCACGTTCTGCACAATATAGCCGAGCAAGTGGTGCGCATGCATGTGGATGAGACTGACGCAC
The DNA here is from genome assembly GCA_004143845.1 of Drosophila lacertosa. Taxonomy (NCBI): domain Eukaryota; kingdom Metazoa; phylum Arthropoda; class Insecta; order Diptera; family Drosophilidae; genus Drosophila; species Drosophila lacertosa. The sequence goes on along the minus strand of SCDZ01000268.1, from coordinate 100,838 downwards.
AGCTTGGCACGCAACTCGGGCACGAAGTCGTCGGGTATGTGACAAAAGTAGATTAGTTCGAGACTTTCATGCTCCGTTTCCAGCTCGAGTTTGGTGCGCTCCCGCAGGCACCGCAGCACTTTGATGTACTGCTTGTTGAGTATGAGCAGCTCCAGGTAGACGTTCAGATCCTCGACGGTGAAGCGTGAGCCGCACACGCTGTAAGTGCCCTCCATGGCCTCAAGCGCAATGCTGTACTTCTCCAACACATGGAAATAACGTGCCACATTGTTGCCCGTGCTCAGGCATAGGCTCCATTCGGAGCTCGGCATTAGAGGCAGCATTTTTAAATATGTAAACACGGCTGCATTTGTCTCCCCCATGCGCTCCAGGAGCTGCGCCTTGCGCAGACGCAATAGGTAATCCTTGGGCAGCACCTTGATGGCCTTCGTATAGCAGACGCGCGCCCGCGCCAGGTGGCCTTGTTGCACCAGCAGATCCGAGATGCGTATCCACATGTCACGATCCTGCGGATTCAGATGCGCCGCTATTGTGGAGAAATGCAAAAACTTGACCTCATCGCGGTTCTCGTAGATCTCGGCCAGCGTGTAAAAGGGTTCGCTAGCCAGAGGATTCTGGCGAATGATTTCCATGCAAATGCGCTCGGCAACTTCCAAGCGCCCGTATGCAACTGACAGATTCGCCTCGCCCATTAATCCCATCAACGCGGCGCTCAGTTGACTGCGACGTCCGACACTGCCACTGCCGGTTCCCGAACGTCCACCAAACGTGGTCTTGGCCTGCGTCTTCGTCGGCGCCGATTGCTTGGCAGCTGCTGCTGCACTTGTTGATGCCTCTGGCTGCTCATTGTTTTTCTTGGTAGCCAAGTGTTCCGCCTCGTCGTCGTCCTCCTCATCGCCGGGTTCGAGCTTAGTGCAGAAATCGGGAAACTCCAGACACTGCACGCCCTGCACATAGCGTCTAATCAGTGCGCCCTCTTCGGCTTCCGCCTTGGCGACATCATTTGACACTAGCAGCGTTGGATCGTTGGCGGCATCGTCGTCCAAGTCGATAATATCCAGTATTCGTAGCGGTTCCGTTACCTCAAACTGCGCCAATTCGTTCTCCGGCACATCGTTGCTATCGATCTCCTCTATAAGCACCTCATCTGAATCTAATTTGCAATTTTTGCCTGTTTCCTGATTGTCGTCGCTCATTTTCGCTGTCTCAACCAAAACAATAAACATATGTTTCGGCATCTACTAGGGCTGGATAAAATGGCTCTGAGTTAGTTCAAAAGATCTACTTAGTGAACTGATTGAGATTAATCGGTCGCTTTATTAAATTATTGCAACAAACTAAATGATTTCGGTATGCTATATATACTAACAAACAACTCAAAAATATAAATTCAACGACGCTGTACTTATATTTTTAATTATATTTCATGTATAACAAGAATACTTTTCAATAGAGATGCGCAATCTTATTATGGCTATTCGATATTCACATCGATATATTTACATATTTCAAACACTCAATAATAGAAAGTACTCAAAGGAATCAAGTGTAAAAAAATAAATCATTTAACTTTTAATTATTGAGTAACAACAAAATTACTTATTTGTAACAAATGCTAAACATTAAATGTATATAACTATTGCATACAAAAATACGTTTTTAAAACTATTTAACAGCACTTTATACATAGCCTTGGATGACTTTAAGACTTTAAGCTTAATCTTAATTGTAAAACTGTTGCACAATTGTGCCATGTTTGTAAATATGAAGCTTATAGGCATATACATGCATACATTTCTGTATGCTTAGCACCAGCGGCTCAAACGGATGGCATATGAAGGCACATAGCTCGCGCGGCGTAAATTGACTGGGCTGCCGGCGTGCCTTGGTATTGAAACGAAATTTGATTAAATTGCTCTCACGTTCCCTGAAGACAATAGGCTCTGTGGAGCAGGCCTTTGGTCGCTCCAGCGGCGAGATGAGTTTATCATCGTAGTTGAACATGTTATGGTTGAGATAGGGCGATGTCGAGAAACTCTGAGTGCTGACGGGCACACTAGGATTGTAGCGTAGCGCCGCCTGACGCATAAACGGCGCCGTCTTGCTGGGATTAATGCAGTTCTGTTGCATGAAGTGGTGCGAGGAGGGTGCGGAAGGTGCGTCGCCCGTTTGAAGCGAGCGAACATTGCACAATTTATCATAGAATTGCATCACAATTTGCAGCAGATCCACGGAATCATCATGATAGACGCCCAACACTTCCTCGCTGCTCATGCCATAGAAGACATAAAGACGGCGCGGGGGTTGTGGTTCTCCCGTCAGCAGCATGGGCGTTACATCGCTATCCTTTGGTCGCTCCTCGTACCGAAACAATAACAAATCGCTGTCGACCAACTGTATTTTTTCAATGATCATGTTCTCCATCTATTAGTTTAAATCATATACTTTAAAATAATTCAATTTTTGGCTGAGGCTACTTACGAATTGAAAATTCTTATAGAATTCTTGATATTTTTGACTCGCTTGGGGGCTGTCCGACTGTATTTGGCGGTACAGAAAACTGAGCACTCGCTGCTTAACGTGCGTAATGGGCAGCAAGGTGTTCACATCGAAAATGTCCATGAAAATTGGCCAATTATCCTCGTGCTGCGGTTTCGGGCCAATTTCATGTTCCTGTTTTATCAGATGACCGTCTACCAACTCATAGATATAAATACATTGACGCAGCCGCGACAAGATCGCTATCGTGTGGCCGTGCACGGAGATCCCATGATTGTGCGACAAACAGATGGCATCCTGGGGCAGACGCACCTCGTCCGTGACAACGCCCAACTGCAAGTCGACGACGTAGAATATATACGAAAATGGATCGACCTTGTCGAAGACATCTGGATAGTTTTCGTAGTCTGAGACAGCCAGGTTGCAACCCTGCAGGATACACATGCCGGCGAGCAGCACATAGCGACTGTCCTCTAGGAATACACTAAACTCCCGATGCAAATAGAAACGTGCCGAGTCGCCCTGGCAAAGGCGCAGAACGTATTTAGCCTTGAAGAGCTGCTCAAATATCGTTCTCCTTAGGTTATCCAATTTTATTGTCTGGTCGCACGACTCGGCGCTGCCCACTCCAGCCTCGCTCAATAAATGCCCCACACCAGCTGAGCCGATTCCGTTGTAGGTGTACACTTAAATATAACGCAGACATTGTGTATTAAGTCTCAGTTAATAAAAACTAACTAACCAATAAATGAACGCTGGTCTTGGGCGAACGCCAACAATTTGCTGCCATCCGGCGTAAACTTTCGCAGGTAAACAGGTGGTATTGAGATTTCAATAGTCAGGCACGGGGTGATTGCTTTGTAAAACTGGCGCTCGTACGCTAGTTGGGGTATTTGACTGTACTTTGCGTTGCGCGTATAGCCGGATTCTCGGTTTTGCAGCATGTGCACAAGGTTTTGTGTTTGCATGCGCTGGTCAATAAAAAGCTTTTCCAAAATCATAATAAAAAAATGTAAAAAAAAATAAACGTAAATAAAACCGATAACGATAAATGGTTTTATTATTACTATTAGAGAACAACAAGTGTTGCATAATATATCGGAGAATTCGCTGCCAACTTCACGCAAGAGGTGCGCGCTAATAACAAGGACTGTCAGATTTTAAAAGCAATTGACAATTTAATAAATTCAAAGCACTTCTCTATTTAAAATTATTATTTTTAAAGCCTTAACGACAAGTTTGTTTGTGTTGTTTGTATAGAACGGCTAAGTGTCTGTATTCTGTGTGCTATCATAAAAGTATTAGTGTTGCAAATGTATACCAATTGCTGCAGCACTTGAAGTTGTCTGCGATCGATGCTAAACTTTTCTGAGAACAGATCAACGTCCAGATGGCGCCTTTAACGGTACTTGCGGTGCCTTTAATTGTACTTGACCATTTCTATATTTCGCGTGAATTTCTGCCTGTTTCCCTTTCTGTGTTGTCTGTGTGTGTCTAATAATTGTTGTTGTTGTCAGTTGCAAAATGAACGCGAACAGACTGACAGAAGAATTTAACTCGGTAACCTGCAGTATTAACAACGTTTGAGAAATATTATATGTCGGTATATGTGTGTGTTATTTGTTGCAGATGGATTTGCAATTAGCGAACCTAGTCAGCATGGTAAAGCATTTGACGTGCCAAGCGAAACACGTCAAGGAGAATATGCGAGCGCGCAAAAAGTTCAGTGACGATGAGAAAGATACTTCCAGCTCGGAGGATGAGGATCAGACGCAACAGAAGAAGTGCGTAAATTATTAAAAAATAGTTAACGAACAGAAAAATGTATTGCTATTTGTATATCTAATAGATTTATTAGCATTATGCGCAGCCTGTCGCACTTTGAGCCCAGTCAAAGCATGCTGCAAGCGCTGGACGTCAATTTTTCTGATGAAAGCCTGTCCACTCAGGATGCCACATTTGGTGCTTATTTACAGTCGCAACTTTTGGATAGTGAAAATGTTTGCTCGGTGCTGAGCACCTTGCTCAGCATTGAGGATGTGTTAAATATGCAAATGTATGCCCAGCTGATGCGGCCCAATGTAATGCTGCGGAAAGTCAACAAGCTTTGCTTCAGCTTTGTGCTGGGCGCGACACAGATCAATCCGGAGGAAGTACTTGCCCCATATATAGACGAAGCTGTGCTCATACCCAAGGCTAGTTTGGATGCGTCGCCGTTGCCCAAGCAATCGATTCTGGCGCTGCTGCCACACAAGCATGAAAATTTGCCATTGAAAGATCCGATGTGCCGTTACATTGCCAGCGTGAAACAGGTGACGCGCACAAGCATTCAGCTGAAATTTAAACGGCGCGCTTGTCCCAGCGATCTTGCGCTCGCACAGCCTTTCTTTGTAATCTTGCGCTCCCGCCGCATACCCTTTCGCTTCATGTATCGTGCGATGCAGCTGCTGCAGGAGAGTCCGCAACTGCGTCGCTATCTGTTCCCCAGTAAGTTGCCGCAAGCACTACCCCCCAATATCGTCGAATCGCCCAATGTGACGCTGTTTAATTCGACCATTGCTTCGAACATGGAGCAGCTGCAGGCAGTCCAACAGATCGTTAAAGGTCCCAGCAGCCAAGCACCCTTCATTGTCTTCGGACCACCAGGTAAGATTGTAATGTCCTGAGTATGGATTAGATAAATCTCACGTTTCGTTTTGCAGGCACTGGCAAGACAACAACAATTGTCGAAGCCATTTTACAGTTGCGACTTCAGCAGCCGCGAAGTCGCATTCTTGTTACCGCCGGTTCGAACTCGGCCTGCGACACTATTGCTGTAAGAATATGTGAGTATTTTGCTAGCAATGAACGTCTGCAGGCACATTTGGCCAAGCGTGCCACGGAGCCGCGTCTGGTCACTCAGGACGTGGAGCGGAATAATCAGCTAATGCGTTTGTTTTCGCGCTCCGTGTACGCTAAGGGATTAAGTTCGGTGCACCCGTTGCTCCTAAAATATTCGAATTGTGCTAAGCATGTCTACGATCATTTGCGCGTGGAAAAATTACGTAAATATGGCATTATTGTGGCCACACTGTGCACAGTGGGCCGCCTGGTTACCAACAATTTGGGCCAATTCAATTTTTTTACACACGTTTTCATTGATGAGGCGGGCGCTTCTACAGAGCCCGAGTCGCTTATTGGTATAATGGGCATTAAGCAGCAGGACACATGCCATGTGATACTCTCGGGCGATCACAAGCAACTGGGCGCTGTCATCAAGAGCAATCGTGCCGCACTCCTGGGCCTAAGACACTCGCTAATGGAGCGTCTGCTGCGCAGTGAATTGTACGCAGTGGACGACAATGGCAACTACGATCACACATTGCAGACGCGTTTGCGTCGCAACTACAGATCCCATCCGGAAATCGTTGGGCTGTATAATAAACTGTATTATAATAACGAACTCATTGCACAGGCGCCCCCGGCCCAGGTCAATCAAGCGGCCAATTGGCCGATGCTGCCCAACGCCAACTTTCCGATAATATTCCAAGCCACACACGGCATTACGCAGCGCGATCAACACTCGACCAGCTCATTCAATGCACTAGAGGCTAGTGTGCTGTGCTGGTATGTGAAGCGTTTGCTCAGTGACGGTCTGGGCGGCGGCATTCGCGTGCAGCCGGAGGATATAGGCGTCGTGGCTCCGTATTCGGCACAGTGTAAGCTGATCAATGAGATGTTGCTCAAACAGGGCACTCGCAATGTGGAGGTGGGCAGTGTGGAGAATTACCAGGGACGCGAGAAAACGATTATAATTGCCACGCTTGTGCGATCCTTTGCCAGTATTGGCTTCTTGCGTAATCCGCGACGGGTAAATGTACTTCTATCGCGCGCTAAATCGCTGATGATACTCATTGGCAATCCGGTGACATTGCGCTATCATCGCGACATTATGTTTATCATCAACGAGTGCAAGGTGCACGGCAACTATCTATTCAAAAAGAAAGATGGCGTGCAACGACCACAGTTTCTTAATGACTTTGACGAAGAGAAATTCGAGCATGAAGATGAATCGGTTGGGGAAGATGCAGCTTGGTATACCAAAATGCCAAAAGACTTTTCTGTAGCTGTGCGTCGAAGCCCGCAGCAGGATAATACAACTGGTAAGCCAACTAAAACCTAAAAATAAAAAAAATATCTAAAACAAAGGATTCCACAGATGATAGCAGCAGTGGCAGCAATACGGATGAATCCGATTCGCTGGCCGACAGCAGCTGCAGCACTTGTGAGTACTCCAGCAACATCAATTCTCAAGGCACGTCGCCAAATGCAGTGATGGAGTCACTAGACATGACCAGTCTGATGTTGGGCAACCCCGAAAGGATTTCCATTCACACCAACTTTTTAAAAGCCTGTGCATCACAATTGACCAAGCAAAAGTTGCTGCAGCTGCAGTAAGTTCAGCGTATCATCTATGTGTTAAGTGTTTTCCATTTGACTTCCTCTTCGCTAGAAAGTTTTTCAGAAAGCCTTAAGTTCCGATTCAAGTATTTTACAAACCGTTTCTTCATTTTGAAAGTGGCAAGATTTGTTTATCTAAACATTTGATTATTTGTTGTTAATTGATTTTGTCTTATATTATTTTTTTAAGTCAAGATAAAAGTTGCTGGTTCAGCTTAGTTCAAACAGGTCTATATTATTTTTTTTTCATGCGTTCCTTAAAAACCTAAATATAAGTTAAAAAGCTGTTAAATCATCGTTATCTTGAATTATGTACGCTCTTTATCAATATAATGGATCCTCGTTGATAAAGGCAATTTAAATTTTTACATTTAACATGCCTGCCGAAAGTTCTTGCACGGCTGTGAAGAAAAAGAAAATAATATTTATATGTTTATAAAATGAAAAATAAGTAAAATTAAGCAGTTTGAAATGACCTCCATGAATGTTGAGATTTTTAGTGAACTCCAAGAGTTAGTTTTCGAGTTTTAACACCATATCTTTATTTTTTTTATCGAACATACGAAATGCACAGCTCGAAATAAATGTAAACGAATCGAAGTACATGTGTGAAGCATATCCATTTATTATCAACTCTTTAAAGTCGAGTTAAATATAGTGTTTATATAAGTATATATTATTAAATTTAAGCAGTGACTATAAAATTAGTAAACAGTTTACAAAATACAAATACAATATTGTGTGTTTGCGTTAGATTTCGAGTAATGTATTTTTTTTAATAATTTCGTTTGTTTTTTTTTTTGTGTGCTTTCAACGCTTTTCATTAAATTCGTTCAGTCTTTGTTAATCAACAACTTGGTTAAAAGTGTTTTTATGTTTCTTTAATAAAGGTCAAGAATACTACGTTCGTAATTACAATTAAATAAAATTATTGGAAAAACAAAAATGCCAAATATCTTGTTATTTATAATTAATATTGCATGTTTTTTGTTCGATTTTAAACTTTTACTTTTCTTTTTTATTATGATTATTAAAATATATTTAAGTTGCATATATAGAGGGTATGCATACATCGATGCTCTTTCGTAAATTGCTTGCATGTATTAACTACATTTGGTATAAGACCTTCCACGTTTTCCCACTACCCGTTCCTGCCAGACCAACAGATTAGTTCAACTCCCGCAGCTCTCTGTTGTGTGCGAGTGTCTGTTGTGCTGTGTATGTGTGTATGTGTATGTGTGCAACAACTACAATTACCAACATTAGTTCTAGAGCTTAGAGCACAACGCGTCGTACGCCGCACTCCATGCAAAACTTGGCGTGCTCCAAGATAAACTTGCCGCCGCATTCGTGGCAGAACTTGGACATTTTCATGCTCGCACTCATGGCCGAGGAGCCATTCGAGTTGTTACTCTGTAGCGAGTGCTGCGAAGTCGTTGGTGTTATGCTATTAATCATGTTGTTGTTGTTCAAATTCTTTGCAGTAAGCTCGTAGTTATGGTTGTTGTTGTTATTGTAGGCTACCTGGGCTTGAGTCTGCTGCTGCTGCTGGTAGTTGTAATTTGTGTTTAGCTGCTGCTGCTGCTGCTGTTGCTGCTGCTGATGCTTCTGTGCCACTGTCACTGGCAGCGAATGTTCCGAACTGCTGCTGGAATATTCAACGTGCCCATCGCCAGTGCCGTTCCCACCTGCACCACCGTTGCCGATGGGAAGGCCGTTGCCCGCATACAGGCGCTGATGGGCCTTCAGTGTGCCATAGTTGGTCTGTGCTTGTGTTGAGGCATCCATCATGATACCGGCCTGTTTGCCGGACATGGCCAAGGCGCCACTGGCCGTGTGAGGGCGCAATTGGCTCTGTGTGCGCGGATTATTGTTGTTGGACTGCTGCTGAAGTTCGCTGGAGCGCTGACGGGACAAACTGTACGGCGAGTTGCTGCTAAGGAATTGCGAATACAAATATCGATATCAAAGACATAAGCGGCAAAATGGTATATCGATAAATCGAAAACATCTTTGCTATGCAGCAGTGCTGCCCATAAGGTAATGGTATTGTAAGAAAATTACAAAGCTTTTATCTTGGCTTTTGTTTGTTTGATATAGTGATTTACCTGCCATAAGCCGAATCAGTGCTCAGTTTAGAACTGGCTCCGCGCCGTGACGAATGCGACGAGGACATGGGATAGCCATCCAGGCTGCTCAACTCATCGGAATCGCCAGATGGCGACGGTGTCAATGGTGTGGTAACCTTCAGGTCCTGTTGTCCTTGCATTTGCTGCTGCTTCTGTTGGACGTGCTCCTGGCGCTGCATGAGGTCGCGACGCACCGAGGCGCCAACCTCCTCGCCCAGCTGCTTGAACTCGTTGCGCATCTTCTCTATCACATTCTTGGCATTGTTCGCCTCCACGTTGGGCGACGGCGATGTCGCTGCTGCGCTCGCCGTTGAGCTCAGCCGCTTCTTATAATGAACGCGGCCAGTCTCAGCATCGAGCTCAGCATCGAGCTGATCCTCGGTGTCGCTGATCTTGCTGAACTTGGCGTGCTCCGGCTCGTTGCCGTTCTCAATGTGCAGCACATCGATGGGCGTCTGTGCATTGCCCACCATGTGACGCAGCGAGTCCGGCGAGATGGGCGAACGCCCTTGGGCATTCGCTTCCGTTTCAATGCTTATAAAGATTTCGCGCTTCTGCGACTCGTCCACCAACTTCTGGGCCCTCTCCCCATGGCAGCTGCTGCCACTGTTGGATGCATTCGACTGTTGTCGCTGCAGCTTCTCGTCGCTGCTGGACAGCGGCGTCTTGTAGGAGCTGATGCTGTTCGGCGCTGTTTTGTACGAGCCGCTGCTGCCGGGCGTTGTCTTGTGGGAGCCGCTGCTGACCGGTGATTTAAAGGAACCGCCGCTGCTGGACACATTCGAATCGGATCTGTGGGCATGGATCTCTTTAGTGGTGGGCGCATAGTAGTGGGACTTGGGCGGTGTTATAAACTGGGCACTGCTACCGGTCGTGGCTGGTCTCTGTGTGGCTGTTGGCGTCGCTGGCTGTGTGTGTGTTGTCGTCTGGGATTGTGTTTGTGGTGTCGTTGTCGAAGTCGCTTTCTGGAACGAGCGTTGCCGGCTCGTCGTGCGATTCAGCAGAAACTCGCGGCAATCCCGAAACAGCGGAAATTGCTCCTCATCATTCTCGTTCTCGAATGATGAGAGAAATTCCTCGAAATCAAAGTCATCAAAGGTGGGCAACACGGGCATATTGGGCATGGTCAGCGGCATTGTGATTGGATTCGATAGCAGCTGCTTCTGCTGCTGTTGCCAGCACTGCTCGTCGAACTCCAACGAGGAGCGATTGGCCTCATCATCCGCACAGCTGCCCGACGAGATATACGCCTCCTCCGGCGAGGCATCGTACAGAAACTGATTGCGTCCCAGCCGCATCTTACGCTTGAGCAGATTACGCGCCTCGCCCGAGTGACGCCGCTGCTCCTGCGCCATCGTTATGGTCGACTGGGAGCTGCTGCGGCTCTGCGAAATCTGCTGTGGCGTGGAGCTGGCCTCCGAGGAGCCCGTCGACGATTGCTGCACATGCAAATTGTCGCAGGGATTGATTAGCTTGGGATCTATATAGTCGCCCAGTCGATTATTCCCGAATATGCTCTCCAGTTTGATGGGCATGGCTGCTGCATTGCTGCTGCTCCCTCCGCTGCTGCTGTTGGGGGTGGGCAGCGTCTGCAGCGGCTTGCTAACGATGGGCTCCAGGCGCAGCGGCGTCGCGTAATTGTGGGCCACATTCTCGTTGTTCTCTTTGGCGACTGGTGGACAGATGGGCGTGGCCAGCGGTGGCAGCTGAGCGCCGTTGGCATTTGCCGTTAGATTCTTGGCCGAGTTCTGTTTGCTTAAATTGTTGCTCTTGTCCTTGAGCTCTTTGCTGCTCAACTCCTTGCTGATGGCCGCCACCTCGGCGGCCTTGGCATTCAGCTGCTCCAGCTCGTGCTCGTACTTAAGGAACACGGCCAGCGAGTCGGTCTTGGCCACGTTGCGGCCTGGCAGCTGCTTCCCCACAGTTGCGCTGTCCACCTCAGCGGCGCCGCCCAGCGGCAGCTTCATCTGCTGCTTCCGATTGGAAGCGCTCGTGTCGCGGCGTACGACGCGCGGACTGTGGAAATCATTGCCGCAGACAGCGCGCACGGGCATCTCGTCGTACTCCTCGGGCTTGAGGAAGTTGCTGGAGATGGGACCCTCGTCGGACAAACCGCGCTGTATGGTGGGCCGATAGTTGGTGGCGAACAGCGGCCGACTGGGCAGCAGTGGCGTGCGACGTGGTCCACGCAAGGACGAAGTGCGTCTAAAGTTGGAAGTGGGCGCTGGCTTAGGCGCCGTGCTGCTGGGCTGTGGAGTAGTTGTGGTTGTGGTCGTGTGTAGCTTGCCCAGTGTGCTCGTCAGCGAGGTGGACATGATCGGTGTGGCTGTTGTGCCTGTGACTGTCGGTTCGTTGTCCGGTGGTGTGTTGGGTGAGCAGAGCTCCTCCAGCTGCCGCTTGGCAGACAGAAACGGATCGTATTTGTCGCTAGCCAGTGGGCTGAGGCCGCTATGTGTGCGTGAAAATAAAGAGAGCAGAGTAAACATTGAGTGCTGACCCTAGAGAGATTTGGTTAACCCGCCCGTCTGTGCGTCGCCTGGTTGTCAGCGTCAGCGGAAAAGGAGTAAACCAAACAAACCTGTGGACAAGCGAGCGCTCCACGTTGGGTGGCGAACGCGCTTGTCGCTTGCTGGGCGACGGGGGCGCCTTGATATACATGGTGCCCTCCGCGTCCTGCTCCAGCAACACCAGACGACGGCTAACATTGGATGGTGTATGGCGCAGCGATTGCATTTTGACCGGCACTGGCGAATCCTGCTCCTCCTCGCTATACATTGCTTCGTCCAGCTCGTCATCGAGCTCACTGTCCAGCAGCTTTGCCTTGCTAAGCAGCTGGCCAACTTCCCGGTCCGCTTCGTCATAGTCGAGTTCATCGAGCTCCAGATCATCCAAGTCCTCGTCGTGCTGCTCTTTGTAGTGACTCTTCGGCTCCAGGCGTGGCAGAAAGTTCTGATTGAGTGCCTCCAGATTTTGCTTCAGCTCCGCCATGGGCAGTGCTCGCATTGGTTCCGAGCTGTTCATAATGGGCGGCAGATGGGAGCGCTTCTTGGGACGGCAAACTGCTTTATAGGTGCTCGTCTCCATCTTTATTTGTATTTCGCCGCGCGGCGAATTCGCCTCGTCCTCAGAGCCACTGTACATACCGCTGGACATGCGATCACTGGCCAGGATCATCTCCTTGGACGAAAGATCAAATTCGCCCGACGCCATCGGCGGCTCCAGGGAACGTATGTCTATGTTGGGATTCTCCCGGGTGCGAATACGCCGACGCGCTTGGCGCACCAGCGACGTGGCAGAACGCATCTTGGGCGTTACCTTCATCTCCTGATCCTCAATATCCATTTTGATGTTGCAAATGTTTGTTCCACCTGAGGGTGTTGCGGCGTGCGTATCGAGGGGTTTATTTTATTGGGTTATTAATGGTTGCTCCCTAAGACTTTTCATAATAACTGACTACTCTTTAAGAATTTATTTCCTCAAGTTCTTCTACGAAAGAAAACCTATCAGTTAAACTTCTTGATTTCTGACAGTTCTTTTCTTTTGACTAACCATAGTCTGCAACTAATGGAGCTTTATGCTTCGCTGATCTTTTAAGTACTGTGCATTAATTAGGCACCATCAAATTGTTCCGCAGCTTTGGAAACTAATTATGAAACCATTTGAAGTTAATTAAGTCAGAGCACGCTACGGGAATACGGAACCCTATGAACCCTATCCTAGGCAAAAATATATATAAAAAAAATAACAAGTAGAGCATTGCAATAATTACTACCTGAACTAGTCTAGCTGGTACTGATAACGACCCTACCTTTTCGCTTGATCAACCCATTGAGCTCTTCGAATGTCATCGTGACTTGGGGTGGACCCGCCAAAGCATCGCCAGGATCCACCTTGGGCCGATGGGCTATGGTACGACGCGATCTGGCTGGCTGCAGGGGCGCAGCCTCCGCGCAGTCCAATTTGGCCAGCTGCAAAGCATCCGAGGTCGCCGTACGACGCAAACGCTGCATGGCAACATCGATTTCCTGGCAGGTTTCGTGCTGCTTGCGCTTGGGATTGACATAGGCCTGTTCCAGTTGACCCGCGTTTGCATCCTCAGCGGCCATGCGCAGACTAACCTTATTCTGGGTTATGGTCGTTGTATTGCTTGTGTGCGACTTGGATTTGCGCTGTGGGCTGTGTGCCTGCGGCGTGCCGGGGCGTGGCACCTTTGCGGACTGTTGTGCATTTCTTTGCGGGCTAAGTTGATTGTTGATGGTTAGTGGGGGAAGGGAGTGAGGGGGAGGTAAGGTCAGTGGGTAACGTAAGAAGAATCATTGGCTACGAATACATTGTGAGCGGTACTACGCGACGGTGTCTACTGGGCAAACATTACGGCAGGATTAGACAACTTCAACGGCAACGGCAACGACAACCATAGCAACGCCAGATGGGCCAATTGTGTGTTAGGCTAGTCTACAATTAAAGGAAGAGAAAGAGATCTCTCTCTCTCTCTCTCTCTCTCTGTCAACTCATACTCACTTATCACTGTGCACGGACGAGGTCATGGAGAGCGACATGAGGTTCTGTTTGGGAGATACCATTTCGGGTTCGTACTGTTCGTCCTGGGCGCCCGAGTACTTGTCGCGATTGATAGACCGTTTCGTTCTAAAACAAGTAAAAGGAAATTGAAAGAAGAAAACATTAACAGCTTGTAGAAGAAAGAAAGTAAATGTGTGTGTCGAAATGAATTAGAAAAATTATCGTATCTGACAGCTGTTTGTTTCGACAGTTGCCCGAGCTTGCTTAACACTTACTTGAGATTGGGCGGACGATACTGTTTGCGTGCCTCCATGCGCTCCTTGGCCTTGCTGGTCTCTGTGGTATTGCCGAGCTTGATGTTCGCCTGAATCGCCTTCTCCTTGCACCACTCCACGTGGCGATCGTAAGCCTTGGCATTGAACGTACGCTCACAGTGCGGACAGCGCTCCCCGGCTGCTTCCTTGATGCGCTTGGTTATCGAGCGGCCTGAGGCCCGAACGCCGCCCTCCCGGCTCAACGGAGCTGCTGCTGCTGGTGCTGGAGCGGCAACTGGAGCGGCAGCTGGTGCCGCCGCTGCAGGTGGCGCCACAGCAGCAGCAGCGGCAGCAGCAGCAGATGTGCTGGGGCCAGTATTTCTACGCAGGGTATTGCCCTGCGCCTTGCGGCGTGTCGGCTGCGGAGAGGCCTGCCAAGAAGTACTCAGACTAGTGTTAGGCAGTAGGAAATCTCCATAAACTTACCACCTGTGGCAGGGAGGCGCTGGAGGCCTCGCGACTGGCCGCGGGCGGAGTATGCACTCCGGAGGCCTTCTCCGCATTGGGCAGCCCAAAGTTCTTGGGCAGCACGTAGGTGGAGAGGGAGGTGCCCTCGCGTCGCTGCCGCGACGAATCAAAGATCTTGCGCTTCTTCGACGTCTTCTCGCAGACGATCACGTGCTTGCGCAGCGCGTTCACATTGAAGGTGCGACTGCAGCACGGACAGGGCGTTAGAGTGGAGCTGGTGACGCCCTCCTCCTGTATGGTCTCGGACATGCCCGTTGTCAGCGGCGGCGGCGGCGGACCCAGCGGCTCATTTTGATCATCGTCGGCGCCGTCGGATTCCATCGTTGCTGTTGTCGGATGATCAAAGTTATGAAAATAAAAAAATGGATTTTAATTGAATATAATTGAATTCTGAGGCTTCAGTTGGCTGGGAAACTTTTGCAATGTCTGGTAGATTCTGTATAGCTTGAAACCTAAAACTAAATTTTACAATTCTCAGCAAAACCAACCAAATCAAAACATAAACTGAGAAAGCCTTCTTTGATGTTTTAATTTCGTTTATAAATCTCTTGTATAGTCTATTGGGAATGTCAGAAAAGGTATTTAATATTCTTCTCAAAAGAAATTAAAAACTTCAACTTGAAACACGCCTTGAATTTCAATGCGAACACAGAAAGTGGCAAAAAGAAACTAAGCCCATTGGAAAAATGCTGCCAAAAGGAAGTGCCAAGGGAAATTCCGTCTGGCCTTTGGCCAAGTGGCACGGCTTAAACTTGGGCCAGAAACCCTAAGAAATTCCAGCTAGTTGTCGCGGCATGCAACACATGGAAAGTATTTCCATGCCACATACCGGCACTTTCATGATGTTGCATTTGTTATTGTGGACAAATTGGTTTTCCGGCGCCGTTTGTCACGTCTGCAACAACAAACGCCCAAAAAGCAGCCCTATAAATTCTCAGGCTGGCAAAACAATAGACGAAAAAGACAAAAAGATACAAATAATTTATTATTATTATTTTGGGATTGTCGCTGCTTTTGGTTTGTGTGATCAGCCTATAAATTGTTATTTATCTGCGATGCCAACAACTGGCTAACGAAATGTTGCAATAGCCAAATTTGGCAGCTCGTTTGACTTCGTTGCGATTTTGTTTTGTGGGCGGCAGTTATTATATATCTGTATCTTAAAGATACAAGCTATGCACATGGCAGGTGCTTCGGCCAAACTGAAGCCCACGCTGAAACAGCTCACTTGACTTAAAGTCTGATGAATTTGAACCCAAAATATGTGAGAATTATTCTCATTAAAAACTCAATTAGAGACGAGGAATGTAAGTATAAATAAATATTTCTTTTTTAGTAAATATTTATTTGTTATATTAATCTTAGTAGGAAATATTTATATTAATATGACAAATTCACAACAATTAAGTCTGTGAATTTATTTCTCGTAACTGTAATTTTAGATCTTCATGTGCAAAGAACATTCCTGAATAAACTCAGCGTGGGCGTTAAAGAATCACAACGAGAATCAACTTGCGTATCTTCTGCCAATATTACAATAATTTAAAGACAATCCAATTAAAATGTGAATCCACAAAGATAACATTAATCAACTGCACGCATAAGACGTGGAGCATAAATTTGTGCAACATCTTGAGGGGATTGGGGGGAAGAGAGAGAAGTATTCAAGAGCTTGAAGCTCGTCTCGGATTCGCATTCATGCCAATTCAAATCAATGCGAGTTTTTTGTACTTCTTACGCAGTCTCTTAATGTGCAATCCGATGAGAAGTGGGTGAGTGAATGCTGCCTCAATGGATGATATTCGGAGGTGTGGGGCCCTCGTTGCACATGACAGCGCCGGCTTCAGCTGCACCACCAGCACCACACAATCAACATATGTTAATGATGCTTGGCGAACTCGCATTGCAAAATGCAAACGTTGCCGGGCTACTGTGGCCATTATGCGATTATATATGCATATCTTTCAACTATATCCACTTGAGTTTTATAAATAAAATGGCCAGCCAAAAGACCAAAAGCCCAAGCAGACCAAGCAGCCCAAACAGCCCAAACAGCAGGGCATCCGTGTCTGAATGGAGTCTAAGCAGATATTTTTTTGATTTGTGTAAGTAGCTATGATCGCTCCAAGTGCTGAAAGTTCAAGCGGTCGGGAGTTTACTGGAACACAGCCCAATGCAATTAGTACTATTTCCTGGATCTTAGAAGAACACTCTAGAGAAATGTTTTATGTGGAATGTCAGCTAATACTATATATATAAACAGCTTTAAAAAGTTAGCTGAATATAAATCTTTTAGCATAAAGAAATGACATTTTATAGTCTAATACAAGATTACACATATTAATAATCTCAAGAACAAACAAGAAACTATTTATCTATTTAAGTTTGTTTTTATTCAATTTTGTCATATTTAGTCTTCACTAAAAATATATTTTTTAAAGCTTGCCCAACAAATTCTAACCAAAATCTTGGCCGCCAATTAATTTAGCAGCTGTGCATTGGGCAACCTTATAAGCCACTTAATTCTTAAGTAGGCCCATAAAAGTGTTATTTTGCTTTTGTTGTGTGTACAAAATGTGATGCACTTTCATGTGGACAGGCCACGGGGCGTATACGTTATAAGTTGAGGTTGGGCTTTGTTATGCGAGACATTTGCTGGTGCTAAAGTTTTGAACTTTCAACTTGTGACAGCTTAACGGATAAAATATCTATGTGTGTGTGTGACAAACTTAATAACTGGTCAAACACAGTCATATGCTTAAATGTTAGCTTGTATGTTCTAGAATTTAGCTCCAATTAATAAAATATTTTTTTGTTTTATTTTTTTTAGTCATAAATAATTTCTGTTTATATTGATGACATTATTTGTTGTTTTCTTGCTGATAAGCACATTGAAAAAGTCACAGAGAGACCTACAAAAAATAATTTATATACAAGCTGCGACACAGAATCTCAAAAGTGATTAAAATTAATGAAGCAATTGTGAAACAACAATTTAAACAATAATTTAATTAGAGCGATGAGCAGTTAAAAGTAAATAATAGGTTTAATGCGTAAAGAAAGCAATGCAGATATATGTTATATGAGGTCAGATAAAAAGATAATAATGTTTTGTTATATGATTAAATATAAAGTTGATATACGAAAGATAAGATATGAAAGATCAGATATATTTACGATCTAGTGGGGGATATATATACATCTATATGTTTTAGTTACATAGTTAAATAAATTTATAAGGTAAAGATTGTGATAAAAAAAATTGGATAGATTTATTTCTAACATTTCTTGATATGAAAATGAGTGGAAAAATGGTTAAAAATATATAATGGCTAAAAACAGAAATTTTGACTACATATAGAATCAAATAATGCCAAATAAAATAAAAAGAATTATAAATTGTTTTCATACACTCAATTAGTTACTAGCCAAATATAAATATTTTCCATTAACACACCCCCCCCAACCCCCCCCCCCCCCCCCCCCCCCCCCCCCCCCCCCCTTCTGCTTTCACGCTTGCAATAATTGACAGATGTGGAGCATTATTGAAATCATTTGACAAACACATTAAATCAGTTTGTGGAACACATTTTAAACAATTAGCTAATGCGAACAATAGTTTAAAGATTATTAGAAAATTACTTGAAGCAATTGCTGTTGCTGGCTGGACATGCAAATGATTAGCGTGGTTAGTAGCGGTGTTAGTTGTTGTTGTTGCTGTTGCAGTGGTTGTTGTTGTCGTTGCTGTTGCAACTGTTGCTGCTGCAGCGACATCGATCTGATTGACTATAATCAAGACATGTTGCACAGCTGTGGGCGTAGGCGTGGGCGTGTCCGACTCACTTGACTTGGCATTGATCGTTTGCTTGTTGTTGTTGCTGTTGTTGTTGTTATTGCTGCTGCGTCGCAGTGAGAATGTGTTGCGTACGCGCGAAAATGTTGACAGCTGTTGCGTTTGTTGCTGCTGCTGTTGTTGCTGTTGCTGTTGGAGTTGCTGTTGCTGCAACGGTTGCTGTTGCGCCTCACTAAGCGCCGACGAGTTGAAAGAACTTTGCTGCGGCTGCTGCTCAAACACATTAATGTTGCCGCCGTAGCTGCTGCCGTTGCTGTTGCCATTTTCGTTTTCATTTTCACTGCAAAAACGCGCTGCTTGCGATTTTTCACCATTGAGCAGCTCGTTTAATTGCTGGTACTCCTCGTAGATGCCGCGACTGTGCCGCTTATTGATTTTGTTCAATTGCTGCTGCTGCTTTTGCGCCTTCGATTTGAATATTTTGTGCCACATTTTCTTGCTCATTTTGTACGCGCTTTATATGCACATATAAATAATGCTTTTCGGTTTGTTCGTTATTTTTATTTCGTTATTTTTAAATGCATCGCGTTTAGCGCGCACGCGTCCTTTGCCCGTTTACCGCTCTTGTAAACTTCACGCGCCGGCGTTTTGTGTCCAACTGAGCGCCAGCAACATCAGCAGAAATCGGCAGCGCTTTCGGCTGGCAACATTTAAGCTCGCATCATGTTGCTGGCAACAGCTTTTGCAGCAACATGCTGCGCGTGCATATTTTGCATTTAATTAAAAATAGCTGCACTCCAGCTGCCTGCATTTGGTGTTGTGTGGGTGCTACGACAACAACAACAACAACAACGACAAAACAACAACAACATGACTAACAAAGGCGGCTATTCTTTGTAGGGCCTCCGCTCGCCCCTGGCGTCTCTTTACGGCTGATTTATTTAAAGGCGCCGCACAAATGTTGCTGAACTTTGGCTCGCTTAGATGGCTAACATTTAAGCTGCATGCACTTCAATCTTATTTCTTTAAGCTGTTTAAATTGAAATCTTGCACTTGGCGACTTCCTCAAGGCATCAGTCAACTTCAAAGTTGCGCACTTCCTGTGCCGTTGCTTTCCATTGATAAATATATGTATTGGCGAAAACAAAAAAAAACTTTTGGGTGTAGGCCACAAATAATTATGCCCTGTTTTGGCCAAAAGCTTACAGTTGCATAAGTGCGCCAAAAAAGGTAGCTGTCGGCTGCTCTTGGAGTTGTTGTTGTTGTTGTTGTTGCTGCCGTTGCCGCTTCAACATTTGTCGATCTCAGCAACATTTTGTGTTGCAGGCGGCACACATAAATAAACAGCTGGCAATGGAGTTGGGGACACATTCGGCTGTCGTTATATTTCTTTCACATTGGGTATATACGCGATGAGGAGAGCTGATAAATTTTAACAGAATATGTTCTTCTAACAAATTTCTATAATATAATTTAAACAAAATGAAGCTAATGTGCATTTAAAGAAATCTTTATCTACATATCTATCCACAAATGTTATATTAGCATATTGAGTAAAAAAATAAATAAATAAATTTGAAATGAAACTTTAAAGATTTGAAGATAACTCAATACGAAAACTTCTTTTCCAATTTAAAGCAGAAAACAGATATCAAAATTATTTTGCAGGGTATTTTAACTTCGTTCTACTTCAGTTAGTTTATCATTCTTCTTTTACAGTTTCCCTTCGATGTTGTTATTTATTTTTTCTCTTCGCTTCTGTTTTTAATTGAAATGCGAATGCACTTTTGAGTGGCTTTTTCTGAGTAGCTGTATCTGAGTATCTGTATCTGAATCTCTATCTGTATCTGTATCTGTTTCGGGTAGCTCGATCCGAACGATCCCATTTGCTCCGCGATAAAGTCAACTCGACGCCAAGCATAATAAATCACAATATGCTGCTGCATCCGCAGTGGCTCCCAACGCCCGTTGACAGTTGACAGTTTGTCCCTAGATGACGTCAGAAGGGGGGCGTGGCTCTTATGCAAGTTTGCCTTGAGAAGTATTTCTTCGATTATTGCACGTGCCAAAGCAAAAATGTTTCCAGCTCCGACTAATGAACTTGAGGCACGGCATTGTTCTATACATACATATAGATACATATACTTATAGATACTGTATCTGTTGCTGAGAATTATTGAACCAACAACGACATTTTCCCCAATATTGAATTGTTGCTGTCTGCGGGTCGTCGGCGCCGTTTGTGGTCGCCCACGCGCGCCCCAAAAGACTTGCCATAAAAACTCCATAATCTCCTCTAATTGTCACGCCTTGGGCTTGACAAAAATAAATGTTTCCCGTTCCTTGCACTCATCTTACGATAGATGCTCTCCGAGTTTTCCACGGCAGCAGCAGCTGGCGAAATAGTAGAAGAAAGGGCGCGTGCTTAAAAATAGTGCACTTGGTTTGGTTGGGTGGCATTTTGGGAGCAGGCCGGACGAAATGAACTCAATTTTTATGAGCGAACAAACATTCAATGTTTCATATGCGTGAACAAGTTATGCACTAAATACACAAAGCAAAATATAAAATAAAGAAACTTAAATATACAAAAATGTTACTAATTATTATTTTGCTAATTATTATGCTGCTTATTTAAAATAAAATAAAATAATTAACTCCAATAAATCGTAATAGTTTAACAAATAAAAAAAAATATAAGTGGTTATACCAATATTTAAAAGATGACTAAATAAAAATGGAGCTTTAACAGATATCAATATAATAAAATTAAATTGGTATTAAATGAAAAAAAACATTTTATATATAAAGTTGATTGCAATAATTAAACAAAATAAAATCTGAATCAAACTTTTAGCCGATTAAACTACTGTCACATAAATGCTTTTGTCATTCTTATAGTAAACAAATTTAAAAATCAATTTGTTTCAATTTAAAACAAACACTTTTTGAACAGTGCACAATTAAATATATACTCTCTCTATCTCTCTCTCTTTCTCTGTCTCGCTCGCACTTTCGCCTTTGACTGGCACAACTTTTAGGCATATGTATTCAACTAATTAAGTTCTATTTCTTCCAGTTCAGAGACGCTAGTTTTCCGCCCACTCCGCCCCCTTTTCCCTTCCGCTTTAATGAAACCATTTCAGTTCATTGGCGCTCCCCTTGCAACAATGTTTTGTTGCTGTTGTTGTTGTTGTTGCTGTTCTTTTTTCCTGGGTTTCGCTTTTCGCTTTTCCGAACGCTTTTTGCAGATTGCACAATTTTCTGTTCTGTTTTTTCAGTTCAGTAATTCTGTTTGTTGATGTTGTTGTTGTTGCTGTTGTTAATACAAATTGATGTTGATCTATTTGTTGTTCGGCCTGTGTTTATCATTGTTGCCGCCGTTGATTGCTTTTTAGAAAGTGTGAAAGACTTTGTTTCCTATGTTCGAGAGTTTTGTTTCATTTTTGCATGGGCTTTGTTTGTTGGCTGTGCTGAAGAAAAAACCTCGTCAGCGCCGTTAATTGAGGTAGGCAATTATTGATTTGATTTGTATTAGGTCAAAGGGCAAAAACGATTAACTGCGACGATGATTAATGTGAGTGTAATTGTAATTGTATAAAAAAGGTCAGAACAATTAAAAAGAAAACATGGAAATTCCAAACTTTCTTTTAATTCAATCAAACTATAATTTTAAATAGCTAAAAGGAATATTGGGAAAATTTGCATAATTTAACATATTTTCAAAACAAGTTTATATTATCAATTTCTTAATTAATAATCTTAAAATTAATATTATTAAAATGAACTCTAACACGTGTATATTAATATAACATTAATATGAACACTTAACAAAAACATGCGCATGTTATGAAAAAAAAAATTGAATACAAATGTATTCTAAATAATTGTTAGTTAACTAAAGTTTGCTAAATTATTTTCACTTCAAATTTATGATTTTTTTATTCTCCCAAAGCTATTATTGCCATTTTGTAGGTTTGCAATTTTAATTTATATATCAGTTAAATAAATTTTTATTGGGCAAAACATTAAATTTTTAAACAAAATAAAACTTTACATCTAGTCTACTACTTTTTTTTATCAAAAAGTAGCAGACAGCGAAAATAGTAGCAGCACACTGGCACACAAAGTAGCAACTTTATGCAGCACGGCAACACTGCACAGTGCTTAACAGAAAGCTTCACGCAAGCTTTTTGCTGCTGTCTGACAGTTACAAATGTTTTGTGTGCACGTAACAATTTTTTTTTAAATTTCAAAATATATGTTTAAACTAGTAACATTTGTTTTTTACAGTTACTACTAAAAATCCCCTTTAAAATACATAACTAACATTCTTGTCACCAACTTTTTTATGAAGGCGCCAAAAACTGGTTTTTGCAAAGGTGCAAATAACAATGTGAACACAATTTGCCAATAACAAAACTTTGTTTTTCTTTTCAATAAATCATCTGTTTGTTGTTGTTGTTGTTGTTGCTTACGGGCTGTCGAATGAATTACGTTGCACAAAATCGTTGGAAACTGGTTGTATTTGACTTTGGAATTCGTTCTATGTGCAAATAAAACTGGAATTTGTCTCTATTATTATTTTCGGAGCGTGTCGTGTGGGTTATCTACGCCAGTTAAATGTGGTTCAATGTCAAGGAAATTGACTTGCAGACGCAGCCACAGTGGGTTAAGTGGCCCGCTAAGTGGGTCACGCCCGGTGCTTAGCCATGCAGAGATTGGGCCCAGTTGGCGGCCCAAAAGTCGCGCGCGTTTAAGCCAAATATGAGGAAAGGCCATTACAAGGCGCCTTTAAGCCAACTATGTGACACTGAATAGTTTCTGTATTTGATTTGTTAAAACTGGCACGCAATTTTCAAACGTGACTCGATTCGAGAAATAAACCCCGCTCGATTTCTGTCAGGCATTTGAATTAAGCACTAAATACAAATACATATAAATCATAGAATTGGAATTATACATTTAATGCCTTCCGCTGGGAGAAGCACATTAAAAACCAGAACAGGTTACTTTTTGATTGCTTAAGATCAAATGCCCTTGTAGAATATATATCAGTCAAAGTTTGCATGTTCTTTTAAAAAATTATAGATAAGTTAATTATCCATTAATTATATAATTCAATCTTATATATTTACTATCCAATTTTTTTATATATACATCTAAAAGTTTAAATGCCCTAGCAGAGATAAACAAAACAATTAAATTTAAAGTGAAATCCAATTCCAATAATTAAGATAATTATGAATAATTTGCATTAATGATTCACTATTTATATAATTTGATTTAATATACAAAATTTGGTTGGCATGTTTCTTTAAATGATTCAAAATAATTGTCTAAAGTTTTAACTTATTAACACACCTTAAGATACAAATGTTCAAGCATAACATTTTTAATATATATGTATGTATATATTGTCATATATAAATATAGTATGTATGTATCTATGGGTATTAAAAAAGATACTCAAATAAAAATGTTGAACAATTTCGTTGCTTTATTTGGCTGCGTTTTATGTTTAATTTAATTAAAATGAATTTATGTCAATTTTGGCGGCTTTAAATGGAAATTGACATAGTTGGATATGTCATCGTTCTTTTTTTGTCTTCTATTGTCGTTTACTTGGCTTCTTTTTTTTTGCTTTGTTTTTATCTTTTTTCTTTTTAATATGCCTCCCACGTTTTTTGTTGCTTTTGCATTTCCATTTTTTTTAACTACACAAACAAAATCTTTTTGCAATGGTTTCTGATGTCATTCGATGCGCGAACCCAAAGAAAGTTTGTTAATTTTGTTCAGCACATTGAGAATTGATTGTATCTGTAGAAAGTGTAGTTTGAATTTAATTGGGTGATTTTTAATTGGGCATAATGGAAGTTAAATGTTTTTAAAACCAAGCAGAACTCATATCTACCGAAATACTTAATTTTTAAAAAAAGTTTTTTGTCTAGTTTTTATAAATTTCCAACAGCTGTAAATTTTATAATATTTAAATTAAACTTAAAGAAATTTTCTCAGAATTTTTAATTGTTGTTTTCATTTCCATTCTATTCACGTTTTTCATTTTATCGCTTTTTTTTTGACATTTAAATCTCTTCAATATTTTTTCAGTTCCATTTCCTTTTAATTTAAATTTAATTGTTTTCTAAGTGCCACTAAATGTGTTTGAATCTTTTATTTGTGTTATTTTCATTGGTTTTCTTTTGTGTGTCTTTTTAATGGGGGGAACAAAACTTTTTAAATAAGTTGTTTTTTGTGTATATTTTAAATATTTATATATTTTTTCTAAGCACTTCCTTTTGCGCTGCGTGCTTGCGCCTGCGCGGAAGTTGCCGCTGGCCAATTTTTAGAGCCGGCATTTTTTTTGTTAACGCTTTGTTTATGCATAAATTGAGAGGAGCCAATGCACTCGAGAGCCCACTCAATTGGAGGTTTGAGTACGGCGGCGTGTCAGCTACTTAGCGGCTAGTTATAATTGACTGTTAGTCGTTAGCTTACCAAAGTCAAAGTGATACATGGTCGGCAGATCGCGCGGCGTTGTCGTTCGCGTCAGCGAGGAGAGATGCGGCGTGCAGGGCGGCGTCGCGATAAAAATCGCCTCCAGCGGACGCGACTCCGAAGCTGCCATTTCCATTTCTTCACAATGGAACTGCGGCTTTCAAAGAGATTCGGCAGCCACTTAATTTATGCAATGAACTCGCTGCTTAAAAATTTTCGTTTATATATTTTTGTGAATTTGATTTTTCTGCACTTCCGTGAAAATACGAAAAACGCGCGCGTTTTGTGTCGCGTCGCGAGCGATTAAAAACGCGCGGCGAAACAATTTTGCCTCACATGCAAGCGCTTTGCTACACTATTTATAAATGAATGATTTTTGCCTCATTTGCTAATTAATCATATATTTCGTTTTCACTGCACTTTCAAAAACTTTAGTAATAATTTTGCCTAATGTTTAGCTTTTTTTTTCTTTGCTGTGGTTTTCACAATTCTTTTTTTTTTTTTCTTTTTTTTGTTTTGGTCGAGGCACGCGAAACTCTTGAGCCGAATTAAAGTGTTGAGTGGCTTTTTGTGTGTTGGTTCACATTTGAAATTCGCGTTGCTGCCGCTGCAAGTTTTTCACATTATCTCCAAAATCATATGGAAATGTCGCTGCAGCCAGCCATGTATATAATTTGAGTCTGGACTGCGAGTCTTGCTGTGGGTGTCTCGAGTTGGTGTCTCTCTCACAGATCCACTCCCCCGCTTTGTTCGTTGTCGTATCTGCAAAAGGTCAGAGCGTGAGATTTGAATATAAAATTGTTTGCTGATTAAAATGTGTATAGGAAAATTGCAGCTGTGCGGATTTGAGGTGTGTTCACCCAAAAGTAAGACCAATAGAAAGTTAAAAAAAAAAAATTAAAAATGTATCTATCAGATACTTTTGTATCTTTTGGATTTTTAGTCGATGCATGTTAGTTAGTTGTAAGGGATCAGATAAAATGAAACCTAAATGTTAGCTTACGTATCTGAAAGATACAACACTTGGCATTTGAAAGTAAAAGATATATTATATATGTATCTATCAGATACTTTTGTCGGAAAGATACAACACTTGGTACTTTAAAGTAAAAAATTGATCAAAAATGTATCCATCAAATACTTTTGTATCTTTTGCCGCTTTCGTCGTTGCATGTTATTTAGCTATAAGGGTAGATTAGTCAAAACGTAACCTGAATGCAAGCTTACGTATCTGTATCTGAAAGATACAACACTTTGACGCTGCTGACGTACAAGCCTCAAAATAAACATTCACCAATGGGGCTAAGCGCATATTAGCTAATTTGCAAAAAAGCCAACGGCAGTAACAATAACTGAAACAACAGCAACAGCAACAGCAACAGCAACAGCAACAACAACAACAACAACAACTAATGAATACGCAAAACAAGCGCAACAACAAAAAACAGAATATGATGAAATCGTCTAAAGTTAGATGGCGATTTCACGTTGTTTTTTTTTCTTTTTGGGTTCGGCTCACGCAACACGCACAGTAAGCAAGAGAGAGAGAGAGAGTCAGAGAGACTCGCGATAAAGATTACACAAAATAGCCAATTAATTACCGTTAATGTTCGCTTGATTTGCGTCGCAATATTCGCAATGTATCTGTAACTAGATCGAATGTATCTTTGCTGGCCGACACGCTCGAAGATCGAAAAGCGACTGAGTTTCAGCTGAGTTGAGAATTTGCAGTCGCTCTTTAATTGCAAATGAAAGTGAACATTAAGCGCTCAGTGTCTGCGGCCTGGGCAATTGAAAAGGCGTTCATAAAAGTATCTCCCACAAGCCCCACAACGATCATCATCATCATCATCATCATTATTATTATTATTGTTGTGTCGTCTCATTGTTGATCTTAACGTTCGACAAGCTTTCAACATTGTCGGAGACCGTGAAATAAATATAATCTTTGGTATGTTTGCCAATTTTTGTTGTCGCTGCTGTTGTTGTTGATTTTGGTCATTTTGCCTGTTTAAATAGCAATTAACGCTTCTCTTCTAATTATGCCATATTTGGCTATTTTAATGGCCCGAACATTGACTATTTGGCTAAATGCTTGGCTTGTTCTCAACCAAAATGGAGTTCATGGCTTACAATTTGCGTTAACCACAGGTTAATTATCAGACAGCTTGTAGTTGAACCCAACCTGCCGATAAGGAAACATTTAGAACCATAAATTAATCAACTGACAACTGATCAACTGGCTGTCAATATCGCTGTGAAGCTACAACTGAATCCACAGATCAAGCTGCCATATGTCAGATATTAGATAGTTAGAACACGTTTATTTGCATGCATTCACTGAGAGAAAAATTATAGTGTCTTTAGTTTAGGTTTTGTTTGCTTATTAACTTTTTTTTTTTATTATTTAACAACAGCTTTTATTTGGTATTCAACATAGAATTTTTCTCAGTGCACCCAGCTCGTGTTCACTCAAACAACAGCTGCTGCTACACATGTATCTTAATTTATGCCAATAGCATTTAGCTAGATAAAACCAAATATTTATTCTATGCCTATTGTGCATAATTCAAGTTGAAAGGTTTTTTTATTTTTTGCGCCGCATTCATAAAAAAATAACTCGCAACTGGCTTGATT
Source organism: Drosophila lacertosa (assembly GCA_004143845.1). Classification (NCBI taxonomy): domain Eukaryota; kingdom Metazoa; phylum Arthropoda; class Insecta; order Diptera; family Drosophilidae; genus Drosophila; species Drosophila lacertosa. Next base: position 73,539 of record SCDZ01000268.1, on the reverse strand, counting down.
TTATTATGCATAAACATACATATATAAACCATAACCCGATATGCCATATCGGGCATGGGAGCCGTATTCTGTACGTGCCCAGAATGCCAATCGGACGCGTTAAATGACCAAGTGACTAATAGAGCCGAGATTGGCTTCTGTAGCTGTGCCTGTGCATAAGTTAGAAGCCACACTTGGGCTGCCCACTTGAAAGGCGCCGAGTTCAAATGAAGTTATATCCACAGGAATTCAACGGATATGCATAAGTAAGTGCTGTGCAATGATTGGATATTATTTAATGGCTCTACAAATGCATCAGCGGGTAAAGATCAAAGTGAGCACTTACATTGAGTTGCCATAAAAAAAGGAGATTAATGCCTATAATAATATATATAAGAATAAATATAAATACATAATATAGATATATATAAATATGTCAGTCTAAAAGCTACTCTTTCGATAATTAAACTCGCAGTATTTGCTAAATTTTGATTATTAAGAACATCAGTTTAAAATTAAAATCCCGCTGAATCATTCAAAATCTTTTCATATTTAACTAAATTTGTTCAATGTAATTTGTTTCGCTACCCACTCACGAAATGCCAAGACGCTGACGTGTATGCATTTTATTTGATTCAGAAACTCTTTTTTTATTTTGTTTTTTGTTGCTTTTATAAAAAATTCCCTACACCCACGCACACAACGCAAGCTTAAAGCTTGTTTGAGCACGCGCCTTGAGTGATATTTGCTTAATGGGGTTTATGTGAAATATGCGCCGATAAGACGGCCCAAAAATGAGCTCTAATTTATGGCTTATAATTGAATTCATGGCTAGTAATTAGGAGGGCTGCACTTTGGCCAGATCTTTCAAAGTCATGTTTGGCTAACTGGAGCGCAGTGAACGGGTTCTTAACTGAAGTTCAACGACCCAACGCAGCTAACAAGCTGGGGCTTAAGTTGGACAGCTGTCTGTCCATAAGACTCCGATTGTAACAAGTGCAGCAGCTGTTGTTGTCGTTCCAAGTGGCCAAGTTTCACCTTCAAGCGGATCGCATCACTTTCGGCTTGGCACAGTTAACCAAAAGAAAAAACCAGACTGAGTCTGAGAACTGTGTAAAAACAAATACAAACACAATTTGTGTAAACATGCGGCATGGACACATGGCTGAAGGTCACGTGGGCTGGTCGTCTTTGGTGTCAGTTTACCAGGCTTGCCACATGTTGCACTCTAGCTAATGGGAACATTTCGTTTTTATCTGACTCCATTAGGCAGATAAGCAATTGCATAAGCCCATCGAATTGTTGACATTTTCGGGGTCTTACAAATTTACTGCGTAGATATGTTATCTTTGATAGTGTAGAATTTTTTAAAAATATTCTACAAAGATGGAAAATAAAAATAAATATATATATATAAAGGTTAAGAATTTCAAACTTTAACTTGATCTTACTTAAACTTGTCACATGATAAAAACTAGCTAACTTTACTATTAATCTAAGCATGTTTATTATAGTTTCATTGGATAAGGTTAAGCCAATTAAAATTGTATCTTGACCAATCAACGGGAACAACAAAACAATTTGTCAGCACGCTCAAATGAAAAACGTCCAGTTTAACTTAATTGCCCGCTTAATTGCAGTTATATACTATATATTAAATATACACACAAAGATATGTATATACATATATATATATGTAACAGGTAACTTGAGGCATTTCCTCTGAACCACACGTTTAGTCACAATTCAATTAGCTGCACAGCTCACATATCTCAAATGCAACCGCAAAGTATCTCAAAAGTCGCAGCTGCTGATGTGTTTTTTTCTGTATAATTAATATAAATTATGAATGACCAAAAAACAAAAAAAAACAACACCTTGAAGCTTCTTTTGCGGCTTTCACCTGGCATAGACAAAAAAAGCTGGCACCTGTCGTCTGTGCGATATGCAAACTACAAGATACTTTTGTGTATCTATAAGATGTTTCTAAAGCGTGCTTTTGTTCTCAGCACCAAAAGCTGATGTCATTTGGCAATCACCCGAGCACTGGTTGTTTTTATTATTGTTGTTGTTGTTGTTGTTGTCGAGAATCTGGCCGGTCTCCGCTTGGCAGTCGTCAACACGTCACGCTCGCGAAGGTTAAACAGAATCTCGCTGCGCAAAGCTTCTCCGAGGCGTGTTCAAGTCGCGTGTTACGATACTTACTACGTAGTGGCATGTAGTCGGTGCGATACTCCTAACTCAAGTCACTTGTCAATAGACTGGGCAACAGCGCTTGAGATTTGCTGTTAATTGCACTTGAATGTGCCTTGCCCGTTTATACATATATATATATATGCACATATATCTATCCATATCTATATATGCAAATGGATCCTATGTACTGCCATGGGATCGTTGGGCATGCAAAACATTTTGCTGCCTCTTGTGATTGCCATTTATTGGATTTTTTGGAGCGTTGCAAATATGCATGGAATACACACACACACACACACACATATAGAGACTAACTGCGATATTTGCGTTGGCAAATGGAATATGCTTTGAATTTTCAGATTTTCGAAAGGCGCTTTCAGCGCAATCATCGATATTGAGAAACAATCCGGAGTGATATTGTTCAACAAATATGTTTGTGCATAAGTTTTGCATGTCCGAAATCGAATGCTTAAAGAAAGTTAAACAATTAAGAGATTTTTAATTTTTTAATTAAAATTTAAGTGCACCTGGTAAAGTTGCTTGGTTTTAAAAATAAAAATTAGCTTTTAAAGTACTGCAATAATTTGATTTAATAAGGAAAGTAATATTTGTTATATGGTATACCTTATTAATTTATTTTTTTATTATGTAGAGTATTTTTAAATGAAGTTCATATTCATCAAGTGGATAGAATTTAATTGCTTTGCGACTAATATTATATATATTATTTATTAATATTATTTAAAATTTTTAAGAACATAATCTTTAAGTTAATAAATGAAGTTTTGTGTTTAACCTTTTAAAGCCCTTTTGTGCATATGCTTAACTTATATTGCTTAACACTTTGTTTAAGTAAATGCCTCACATATTCAAATTAATTACCATTCTCATCTCGATTTCCTTGTTAGTTAGTTTTTTCTCATGCCAGTGACACTTTACGTAAACCTAGATACATTTTTTATTACGAGACCCTGTTACATTTATTTTTTAACTGCGTCGCAGATACACGATGTAAGGCTAATTAACATAAACTGAACTCGGCCCGGCTCAAAGTCAAATCCACAAATCACGGGCCACCCGCATCCACTAAATAACTGAATATTCAGAGAGAGAGAGAGAGAGAGCGAAATGAGTTGCTTACTTAATCTCGATCTGCAATTGGGGAAAAGCCCAGCTGGAAAATAAAATAACATTTTCAAGTTATCGATTTAACACGAGGGAGCAGCGAAAGTTCTAGGAACAAGCCGCAGTTAGTTGGCTAAATTGGTAACATGACGCCAGGCATTAAAGTGCCGCACCCTGGTAACCACAGGCGTAAACGGAACCACCCAGCTGGCCCTGGACTGGACGTCCTTTGGGGAGTTGCCCGCCGGCTGTTGTTGTTGTCGTTTGGCAAACAACTTTGGCTGGACTTGTTATGCCCGGTTGCCTCGTGGTTCCATAGCAACCACTGAACTGAGCCCTAGCAAAAAAAAAAACACATGCATTCAATGGATGGGGCTGGCCGCCATATGTGGCACTTTATCTGACCGAACTGGCGCCTTTGCATGTGGACGCAAATCAAACTATTCGACGCAAAAAAAGTACAACACTTTTTTATCGGTTTTTTATTTTGGGGCTTGCTCTTTTACGCAAACTGGAGCAGGCACTGATACTATATATAGCATATATATAGTCTATACATATCTTATCTAATTTGCGCAGTGCGAGATAAAATGGTAGAGAAGAAGATACTGGGTAACTCTTATCTGTCGGCGGCCTTCGTTTGGAAGACTGCGATGTAAACATTCACGTAAGTCAGCTGGGGCTAAGGTCTGAGAAACTGAAATCTAGTATCGAATCTACGATAAGGGCACATATTTTGTAAATATTTATATTGATAGCTAGGCATAAATTCGAGTTCAGAAATAAATATATTTATATATAGCTGATAAGCTGCGACTGCAGTGAAATTCAAACTCAAGATAAAGAAGCTGCTGCATGGCTAGAAATTTGATATGCTGCAAATAGATTTATATACAATGTTAACTTAACAATAAGAATGTGATTTGAAAACTGCAAAGGCTTAGTTCAAAAAGTCTGTTCAAATAAGAATAAATAAAGAAACACAATTGGTTCGAATTGCAAAAACATCTGAGCAAGTTTGAGATAAGCAAGCAACTTTAATAATATATTTATTTTATTATTATCTATAACAATAGGATATGACGAACGCTTTGGAATAGCTAAATAAATGGAAACTTAATAAAAGGTCTTATTTGAAACGGTTGATCGTGATTCATAGCTCAAGTCCAAAGTTTGTTGTTAGACACATTTTTGCTGTATTTAGTATAATTAGTAATGAATAAAGCTATAGAAAAGAACTATAAGCTCACAGCCTTTAGATTAAGATTACAAAACATTTAGCCATAAATCTGATATGCGATCTGGTAATATAACCAATTTAATAACTTCACTACTGAGAATTTCATGTATAGTAAAATATTTCAAGCTCAAATATGAAAAAATTCTCAGCTGCATATAATTTAAACGATATTAAATAACATAAACAAATATGCGAATGGAATTTAACTGATGCACAAATTGCAAAAGTATATAAATATGTATATATGTATCATTTTAGTCATCACAATTCTTTATAAGGCTCCACATACTATCAACAATTTTTATTTATTTTACGTGCCTGAATTGTTTATTAATTGATCTTAAAAATATCAGTTTTTATTTTTATGGGTATATATTAAATATTTCTTATAAATTTTAATTACTAATTATTATTTTATTCATTCCACAAAAAGAATCTATAAAAAAATTCTTAACAATGCTTTAGCTTAAATAGAGCGCAATTTAAACCAAAAATGAAAAGTTCTTTAAACCCGAGCACTTTCTAATTTACTCTTCTTTTTGTTCGGCTTTCTCTGACAGCTCATTTTGCATTACTTTGGCATACACGAAAATAGTTTAAAAAATTCTCGGGCAACTTTAAGTACGAAAATATCTTATAGATATTCGACTGTCAAATTTGTTTGCCTTTGAGCTTAAGTCTTTAGTCAGTTTGTAAATATGTGTGCGTAACACAATTTAAGTTGTTTGCTAATGTATTTTGAACTATTGTTTTATTTTGGCAATTATTTGCCAAAGGTGTTGCCTTATCGAGTGCTCAATCGGCGATTCATGCATTAAATTGACCGTCTTAGATCACCACATAATTGGCTATTATACTACCTACCAAAAGTTATCGCTAAAGTCTGATTATAAATTATTCAAGGTGTTGAAGTTAAAAACAAAACGTATTTGAAAATGAACTTTGGTTATATATGGCTGCTTGCTATAATCATTAATATTTTATGGTATAATTATATTTTCTTTTTAATTTTGTCATGTCTTACCTTGTTTATTTATTGAAGTATTCCATTATAGCATTTGATATTTATTTTTCGAGTGCATTACTTCAACCATTCCCATGCGTTGTAATCAGCAGAATTTATGGAGTAGTGCACTTAATAACACGACACTAAACACACACACACACACTCGCACACACACTCAGTAAACCACTTTTGTTGTTTTTCAGCAGAACTTTAGGTGTTGTAGGGGGCGCCACTTGGCTTTGACAATAAAAAAAAGCAATACGTTAATATATAAAAAAACTGCTGCGAAAGCAAAAGTTAATTAATTTTTGTTGTATTTTTATCGCTCTTTTGTGCTTATTTTACAATTTGATACGGAGCCCTTAATTAATTTGCATTAAATTATATTTCATAAATTTTGTTGCTTTACAGTTTTGTTATTTTGAAATCAGGTTTTTTTTTTTTGCTGGGCACTCGCGACGACTGCGACTGGCGCTCGCAACGGACGCGTATCGAATGGAGAGGCAGCCGGAGACGAAGCCGCAGCCCCGCACAGCGCAGCGCAGCGCAGCAAACGCGAGCGAGCGCATGAGCCGCTTCAACCTGTGCGTCGGCGACGGCGTCGGCGTCAACGCTCGGTCGCCGTCGCTGTCGCTGTCGCCATCGCAGTCGCTGTGAACGCAACCAAACTTTTAACTTCGTTAAATCGATGTTTAGTTAAGAACAACTTTTAATGAAAACTAATAATGTATTCAAAAAATAAAAGAAAAATATAAACATATACATATAAGATAAGAAATGTTGACTAAGATTATGCCAGTTTGGCCCACTGTGCAGCATTGCTAACTTTTTGTTCTCTTTTAAATATATAGTTTAACTAAAGAAAAGCTCCTAATGTTTCCTTAATATATATATTAAACACATAAGTTAAAATTTGTAGCCCAATTTAATGTCATTTTTGCCCACTGTGCAGCATTGTTAAAGCAATCAGGTTGTTCACTTTTTCTGCTCTTTAATACATGCTTAACTAAAAAAAGCTCTTAATAAAACCTTGTAATAATATAATAAACAAATACAAATTTAGATACACATATAAATATAAGTTAAGAAATTTTGACAAAGTTTAAGCCAGTTTGGCCCACTGTGCAGCATTGTCAATATACTCAGGCAGTTATCTTTTTGTACTCTTTAATATGTGTTTAACTAAGAAAAGCTAAATAAAAATATAAGCCAAAATTTGTTGCCCAATTTAATGTCAGTTTGGCCCACTGTGCAGCATTGTTAAAGCAATCAGGTTGTTAACATTTTGTGCTTTTTAATACATTTTTAACTAATAAAAACTCCTAATGTTAGCTTATTATATATTAAACACATAAGTTAAAATTTTTTGCCTCATTTCATATATTTTTTGCCCACTGTGCAGCTGCTGCCGCTGCGCTTTTCGTGTGTTTATGAAAATGTTTATACAAAAACGTTTTTTATGCTTTTTGCCAACACCGGTTTTATTTTAGCTGCTTGGCTCAGATATATTTACACATATTTTTTTATATATATTTTTTTTGGTTAACTAAATTGGGAATCCGTGTGTGAAGTATTGGAGAATCGCGGGCGTTTTGATGTGTGGGTGCAAGTGTGCACAAATACAGACATACGATTTTGACTGATGCGTGTTAATGTGCGACAGGTTTCATTTGTTGCACAGCTGTGTGAAAATGTTGCTGCCCGTTGGAAGACTGGGAACTAACTTTTGGGCACTTGTTGCTGCCCCAAAATCGATACGCCAACACTTTCAGCTGTTTTGACACCTGAAGCGTGCTGGCCCCAAATGGTTTGGGGCCGTTTAAATAAATGCTTCCGCCACTGGAAATTTATTTAAGTCAACTAACAAACTTACATAAATTATACCGGGACAGGAAATGGGCGTGGCTAAACTGCAGCAGCAGCAAAAGCAACTTAATTAAAACGCCGACGCGTGGCAAATGTTGGAGGAGAGAAAAAACAACTAGACAAATATCAGACTAGATATTGTCACCCACACATCAGACATTAATTATGGTTAATTGTTGGAAAATGTAAACAACAAATTTGCTTGAATATAATTTTTTAAAAAATGAAGCGTGAAATTTTATGAAAACTTAAGTTTTATATTTAAGTGTGTTAATAAATTGCTGAGAATAGAGGGAAAAACTATTTTCTTAGTGGAGCTCAAGATTAAATTCGATTACATAGAACAATTTATTAAGTATAAAAATAAAGCACTTCACTGTTGACATAAGTTAGCTTCTCAAACAAATACATACATATACAAATATTGATCTCAATAGATTTCATTAACAAACACTTTGTACCCTGGTTTACAATAAGATATAGATGCATCGACATAAATGCTAAAAAGATACTCAGAACGGGCAACAATAACAGCAACAAGTATCTTGTTTGGTGACTTGCAATATTGCACTAAAAACATGTGAGTGCTCTAAAAGGTGGCTGATCTAGCTGGTATGTTGTTGGTGGATAGTTCACTTTTCGGGCGTATAGTACATGGAGTGTAGGAACAGGCGGGTGACCTCGCCAATGACCGAGCGATCGGGTATGCTCTGGGCCATGCCGTACAGAGCCATTTTGCCAACCACCGGCTGACCGGGATCCTTCATTATCTCAGCTGTGCAGGTGCGCAAATCGGCCAAGAACTTATCCGCAACGCCCGGCTGGGTGTGCATGTCCGTGATGCAGATGTGAATGCTGGAGGAAAAGAATAAAACGTACATAAGACAAATGTGTATTTTAATAAGAGATGTCATCGCTTACCCGGAGGGGAACTGCAGGGGATTCAGATTCCAGCCCAGCTTGCAGAGCGAATCAGAGAGTCGGAAAATGTCAAACACATTTGAGCCCATGGCAATTACAGAGGTCGCTGGCTTGCCAAAAACGAAGATGCCATCGATTTGACGCACACTGCAAGAATACCAGCAATCAAATAAAGTTCAGAATCAGAACTTAATCAACCTACCCCCTTTCGATATAACGCGCTGTGTCCACAATGCGTTTGGTTGCCTCCAGATAGCCTTCGTAGCCGAAACTCATCATTGTGGCCCAGCAGGCGGCAATGATGCCGCCGGCACGCGATCCATTCACTGTGGGTGAGCCGTAGACGCCGCCGGGCCAATCGGTGGTGACCGTAAACTGATGATCCTTGAACTTCTTTTGCGAGTACATGATAACCGAGGAGCCCTTGGGTGCAAAGCCATATTTGTGCGTATCGGCTGAAATGCTCGTCACGCCCTTCACAGCAAAGTCGAAGGGGCGCAGCTGATAGCCAGCATGACGCACCAGAGCGACCACAAAGCTGCCCAGACAAGCGTCCACATGCACGGGTATATCGTACTTAACGCCCAGCGCGGCAATTGCTTCGATGTCGTCAATGGTGCCATACGGGAAATTGGGCGCTGAACCAACGAGCTGCATAAAAGAGCAAAAGATGAGACGAGCACATTAGAAAAGTAGCCTGTTTCTTACCAGAATTGTATTCCTATTGATGGCACGCTTGAATTTCTTCATGTCCACCTCGTACGTGTCCGGATCGACGTCCACGTAGCGCACGTGTATATTAAAGTACTGGCCGCCCTTATCAAAAGCTGCGTGTATAGTGCGGGGCACCACAATGTTTGGCTGGCTGATGCCTTTGTGCTCGCGGGCGTAGTCGCGGTAGGCCTTCATGGCCATGACGATGGACTCGGTGCCGCCGGTGGTCATGGTGCCGCAGCTATCAGAGCCGCCGTGGAACAGCGTGCAGGCCATGCGCACCACTTCGGCTTCCATTTTGCAGACGCCGGGGAACAGATCGGCATGCAGCGGATTCGTGTAGGAAGCCTTGCCGTACACCTCTGTGACCAGCTCGACTAGTTCCGGATTGTAGCCGTAGACAGCGCCCGAGACGCGTCCGTCCCGCCAGCTGTAGTGACCGGTCTTCAGATGATCGTCCACAAGGCCCAAAATCTGCTCCTTGGTCAGACCCTTCTCGGGCAAACGCACTGAGTACGTCAAATGTTCATTGTTCTTCTTGATTTCCGACTCAAAGTCGTTCTTGGCCTTGCTCAGTTCGCGCTCCACCTGCCGACGAACCGGCGGCAGCTTCTTGGCCAGCCTGAAGAACTGACGCTTGCCGCGCACGTAGAGACCTATAAGAAAAAACGGTCTTATTAGAATTTGTAGTTGATAATTTGAGGTACTTTTTTGTTAGCTTCGAATGCAATGTTTATCAGCTGACTGATAAGAAATTTAAATTCATAATAATACATTTGTTAGAAGTACATTAGAACCGGTAGCCAGGCAAGTGCTTACCAATCGATCACGCAACTTAACGGAAGCAGTAAACAATTTCAGATTAACTATCAGAATTACGAAATAGCAACGAAAGAAATTCAATTTTGCCGAAACACGATTTGACTAATTAAACATGCATTGCAAATGTAAAAGTTTGTGGAAAGTGAAAGTAAATACACAAAAGGAAAAATTCATAAACTGAACAATTAACTTGGTTAGAAACCAACTATTTTTAGATTGCCTATCTGAGTTACGAAAAAACGAACGCATAAGTTGAAATTTGTTAAGATAGGGGCTTAAGAATTTAACGAACGTGGAAAGTGAAAAAAGATAAAGATAATGGAAAGAATAGAAATTTTTATTAGAATTTAACATGGGCTGCAACATGAAAGGAAACTGAACAAAAAGATAGTCGCTTTTTATAAGAAAAGAATTTTGTAAAAACTATTAAAGTTAGGAAACGAGTAAATGAGTAAAAATCAGATATGGGACAGATAGAAGATTATGCTTTTTTTTCAATAAATTCCTATATAGATTAAGATAACGAGCTAGCTTCTGTAAAAGTAGACTTTGCATTTATTAGGCACTTGATCAATATCAATTGGAAAACATTTATAGTTTATGAGGTCAAAGAAATCAAACATTGCAATACCCTCGACAAATACGTAATTAGTCACAATTACTTAGCCTTTTATATAGATACGGTGCCAGCTCCATGGAACTGATAAAAGGCCTAGACTGTTAATATCTGACTGGGTAAGTTGAGTAAATTATGAAATATGTTAGCTAACAAAATTGTAATTTTTATAAAAAAAAATTAAATTTTAATAAATTTTGTTTGTATGTAAAGTCAATTATTTAGTTATTATTATTAGGTAATATATACATATTAAGAAAGTTTTTGATGTTTTAAAATAATACGTCGTATTGACGTATGTTTATATTTTTAAATAGCTGATAGTAATCAGATCGTATGAACTATGCTCCATAAATATATATATAACTTTCTGTTTCAAAAAACTCAAATTCAGAAAATAAGAGTGTGGAAACAATCTTTAAGATTGATTAAATGTTAAAGATTTCCCAAGTAGGGTCGGCAAAAGCCTGTTAAAGTTCAAAGTACATAGGGTTTACTAGCCATACACACACACACATACAAACATATGCTCGTGCGCACTTTTCATGGAGATAAGATTATTTGCTGGATTAAAATGTGAGATTGAGAGAACCAAGTGGTTCGATACTTACTCTCATCCTTGCTGAGTTCGCTCCAAATCCAAACGCCGCCCAGGACCGTTGTGGCCGTAATGGCGGCCACCTGCCAGGGCTCCTTGCTGCCGAAGGCGCGGTTGATGCAGCCGCCGACGGGCTTTATGCAGTCGCTGCCAGAAAAAGGACGCATTATGCAGCCAACTGAAGCAGTACTAAAATGCAAGGCTGATTAATATCAGATATATGGCTTATACTATATGTATAAATAAACGAGGCGTGTCAGGGAACACCGCCGCACTCGAGCGCAACACGTCAATAACTGAAATTATGTGTGAAATAGTTGCCCGATAATCGCGTACAGAAAACGCTTTGTTAGCTGATAAGCGTATCGTCTATGTTTCTCATTTACTTATAACACATGTGTTTTTTTTTATTGAGCACAATAGCAGTTTCTTTGTTGCTGCTTTGGCTGAGCACAAACAAAGACACAAGATGTTGGATTTGTAATTGCAAGCGGTTCACTCACCTGTTGCTCTGACTAATAAATAAATTTTGCGCTTTGAGCAAATGTTTAAATTGACTGCAAATTACATGGGCCACAAGCACCTGTTTGTTTTGCCGTATGAAATGATACTAAACAAATGAGCGCTCTGCTCAGCTGTTGCTCTGTCGGCGATTGTAAAAATATATCGATAGCTTCGGTGTGAATAGCAGCACGCTATAAAAGACAGATGGGCAGGTACGCTGCACAGTCAAAATTGCATAACCAGCAATCGTACATATCGCGGCAGATTTGGGTATAAAATAATATTATATGCAATAATGCGTTTTTACATTCAATTGAATATTCAATACTTAACAGCGAACTAAAAATGGAGATCTTATTCGTATGTTCTCTATTAGTGAGTAGTTTACTTGAACTGATTCAGAACAATGTGATGCAACACTGTAAGATCGTGCAAGGCGTACGCACAGCTGATTGCACATTTGATGCAATATTAATTTTAACACATAACAAACCCAAATTTTAAGTTTTAGTTAAGATGATTCGCAATTTATCAAAAACATTTAAATTGGTAATTATAACACAAAGGAAGATTCAATTAATTATATTAATAGTTCTACCCTGTAGTGTCGCTTAATGCCGGTTCGCTTTGCTAGTAACATAAAAGCCGAGGAATTTTTAAAGGTAAGCTTAAATTTAAAAAAAAATAAAAATATGCTAATAAAATGTCAAAATATAGGTAAAGAATTGTAATGGCGTGCGCGAAGTCACATTGTGCCATCCGCGTACACGCAATTCCCTCTCGATGGACATGATGTGTGTCCTGCACGAGGCTCTCCTCGCTGATCGGGACAATTTGGAGCTGCGCTGCATTGTGCTGACGGCCGAGGGCAAGGTGTGGTCTGCTGGCCACAACTTGAAGGAGCTGCAGCCCGATGATCTGAAATATAGAGATGCCGTTTTCCAAAAACTGACCGACATTGTGCTGGACATTCAGAAACTGCCCGTGCCGGTGATAGCCAAGGTTAATGGCTATGCTGCGGCGGCTGGTTGCCAGTTGGCTGCCTCCTGTGATATGATTGTGGCCACGGATAAGAGCATGTTCTCCACGCCCGGGTAGAATAGTATTTCCAATTATCCGATAAATTACCAAGTGTTTCTCCTTGTTTCTTACAGCGCCAGTGTTGGCGTATTTTGTAATACGCCTGGCGTGGCCGTTGCTCGCGTCATGTCTCGTCCCAAGTCGGCATTTATGCTTATGACCGGCCTGCCCTTGAGTAGTCAGGAGGCCTACGTTGCCGGCTTGGTTACCAAAGTCGTACCCGAAAACGATTTGGACAAAACCGTTGAGCAGATCGTGGATGCCATCAGGCAAAAAAGTCGCTCGGTGATTGCTCTGGGCAAGGATTTCTACTACCAGCAGCTGAATATGCCGATCGAGGCGGCCTACGAGAAAGCCAAGGCTAAAATGAATGAGAATCTACAATTAGAAGACAGCAAGGAGGGCATCTCGTGTTTTGTTGAAAAGCGTGCGCCCAATTGGAAACATACAAATTGAGATCCGAGGGATATTCTTACAGTCTTATGGACCTGACGAATTGTGCATTTACTTTTAAATAGGCAAATACAATTAAACACATTTTACGCATTTTATAAAAAAATGGAACAATGCTTTATATGCACTCATACATACTCAAAGGTCATCGTGGTCATCATGCTTATCATCCCCGGGGCCATCTGTCAGCATAGGTAAGTTCAGACATGTTTTATGTAATTGAATACAATATTCATATTTGAGCTTTTAATGTTTTTTTGATCGAAAAATTCTTTTACAGATGCAAAGAAATTAACTTATTCTAACAATAATTATACAATACAAGTTTTTTAAAAAAGTAACTGTTTTATTGATTGCCTTTATATGAAGCTGTATTTAAAATTTTTTTGTTTATTTGACGAAATTGTGCTATATTTTGCCAAGTTTGATCGAGATATATTGAAAAACTAGAGGTTCCTTTTGCAAGGCAATCAGAAAAAATAGTTTTCTAAATACAAATAATTCAATTCTAGTTAAGGGAATTGTTTCCAGTTGGATAAAGGACTTTGGCATTTTTCTTTTCGGCACAAAATAGTACTCTGAATGTATTTATAAATCATACATATATTCAGTATATTTCCCCCACAGGTCAAAATAAAACCAGTTTACGTGCTTTCCAAAAGTATGCTCAATTCTTATTTTGTGTGTAGTTTATTCAAAATGTGTGTTTTTTTTTTAATATTGTGCAAATATTTAAAAAAAAATACAAATACAATGTTTGAAGTGAATAATTAATAAAATAAAAAAATAATATAAGAAATAAAAATGTTTTTTATGTTGGCAGTTCTTGTCTGTGTGGAGTTAAGAATTTATTGTTGTTACATTTAGTTTTAGTTTCAGTTATTTCCAATATTTGAATTTTGAGGTTATGTCTGTGAGTCTTTTTGCTAGATTTCTGTATTATTTTGTTGTTGTTCAAATGGTTGGACGTCGAAAATTCTTGAGGCTGGACGAATGTGTGCCGAAATCAAAAAGAATAAATATAAAAGTAAAAGAAAATAAAATATTTGCGTGTTGTTGCTGCCGTTGTTGTTGCCGCATTGTTGTTGTTGTTGTTGTTCTGTTTGTGTTGTGATGTTGTTGTTGTTTAAATATTTATAACTCTTCGCATTGAACTAAAGATAGTAGAATATTTATCTTATAGGATGTGGAACATATAGATATTTATGTATGCATATAGATACATATATATTTATAGAGTTTATATAGTAAGCGTTTAGCATATACATATGTACTAGGAGTATTTTCTAAAAGTAGAGCAATATTATAACTGTGCAATAAGTGTTTATTTTTTACGTATTTTTTTTTATATAGTCGCGAACTTTCAAAGTTTTAAAGCTGTACTTTAAAGCTAGAAAATGGATCCGTTTTCGAGGCAATGCAAAGAGAATTATGCCAAAAAGAATTATTAAGTGCCATGTGCTAGAAGACTACGCGTAAATATTTGAAAAGTCCGAGCATAACCCCGTGCGGTTAAAGCCCCCCTCGGCGGTATACGGAAAGGGGTTCAAAATATGTGTGTGTGTGTGTGTGCGAAAAAAATAATGAAAAAATAAAAATAATAATATTGGTGTCGTGTTGCGAGTTGTTGTTGTTGTTGTTGGTGTTGTGGTTGTTATTGTTGTTGTGCAATGATTCTCCCTCCGCACTTTCTGCCGGCTTGCTGTTGTTATTTTTTTTAAATATTATTTTTTTTCTTTTTTTTTTTTAAATTGTTTTTGCTGTTTAAGCACTCCGCTCTAGACCTCGGTAACGGGACGCTTCTCGATCCAGGCCTTGATGGGCTCCAAAGCGTTAATGGCATCGACGACGCCACGCAGAGCCGGATACGGCTCGAGCAGATCACGCTTCACCATGTAGTTCATGTAGTCGGTGATGCCTGCAAAGTAGACATCAGCCCAGGTGAGCTGTGAAATGCAAAGCAAACGATAAAGGATTAAGATTAAGATTAGGTTTTGTATAAGTTTGCTTTTTGAGTTACGATTTACCTTGCTCAAAGCCAAATGGCCGTCGTTGTCCTTGACGGTCTGCTCCAGTTTCTCCAGATAGAATGGAATGACCTCGGCATTGAGGGTGACCAGCTTCTTCTCCTTGATCTCATCCTCGGGCTCATACGAGACGACTGCAATTTCTATACATTAAAAATTCCAGAGTTAATCAAGGACACTGAACATTGAACTGAAGCACACATTGTTCGCTACTTAGACGGAAGTCATTGATGGTATCAACCACAATGTCAATCTGCAGATCCTCCCAGGGCGTGGCGCCGCACAGGCCAACCGTCTTGGCCAGGAAACGAGCCATCGAGATGCTCTGATGCACACGCTTGCCGTCCACCTCCAGCACCGGCATCTGGCCCATGGGCATGGCTAACCAGGACAAATGAAATAGAGTCTTAATCCAACACACTGCGGATTAGACTTACTCGGCTTAAGGGCTGGCCACTCGTCGCGGGTGACGCGAACATCCTCGTACTCGATGCCGCCATAGGCGAACAGATAGCGCAGCGGCTCGGCGAGAGCCTTCACGTTGAAGTAGAAGAGTGTGTAGCTGTGCTTGATCGGCTCGGTGGGCTCGGCGGGTGGTGCCTCGCCATCGGCTGGTGGTGCTGCCTCGCCGTCGGCTGGTGGTGCAGCCTCGCCCTCTGCTGGTGGTGCGCCCTCAGCTGGTGGTGCTTGTGCTTCGTCGGCCATTTCTGCGCTTACTCAATGCAATTCCCTGTTCGAAATCAAAGAGAACCGCGCTGTAAATATCGCATTTCAGTGGCAATCGCTGCTTCTCCTCCTCATCTCTCCTCTCCTTCTCTTATCAATCTTTTATTTCTATTTTTAATTGTCATTTTGTTTATTTTTTTTATTTTTCATTCTGCCAATGCAGCACATCTCTCTCATATCTGGCATAAAACAACTGGCCCTGGCCATAATCAGTGGTTTGTTTTTGTTTGCCAAAGCGCAAAGAATCTTTTAGATAACCAACGGAGTCAACAACACACACACACACATAAATATAAACACACACACATATATACATATATGGCTGATGGTTTGTTTGTCTTTTACGATTAGGACTTAGATTGTGCCCGATATATGTGGAGGGTTATAATATGGTTAAATAAGCTGGCATGAAAAGCGTTAAAAATATGTTTATTTGGCACTTTATGTGTGTTATGAACTAGTTAACAGCTATTCAGATAAGATACACATTAGTTAATCGTAAAGTGGAAAAACTTAAATAGTTCTTCTCAGGTTTCTAGCAGTTTCTACTATGCAAAAATCTATAATCGAATTTTGTTTGTGGTTATCGCTAGTTTTAAGTTTCTATTTCGCAATATCCATAAATGAGTGAATTTGTTATGGAAAAACGTTTATAGATTGCTCTAAGCCGCAAGTTATTTCTTCTAGACAAATGTCGTGTATTTATTTACATTCCTTCAATTTATATATTTTTTTTATTTTATACAATTTGACCTTCGCCAATGTGTAATTAAGCCTTATAAACCATTTCTTTTGCGTTAAGTCAACTGAACCATATTTGGCGCTTTCGTTAGCTTCGAATTGTCAACATTCCGATAAATCAAAAGCTAGCCCAAGGCAAAAGCTGACAACAAAATAATTAACATATAATTGCAATATTTCTCTACATACTTATGCCATATACATATATAGGGTATATACGCTATTATTCGGTCTGTCGCTGTTACGGCTGCAAAGCGGAAATGCATTGATTATGCCAGAGACACAAGCAGGAGGAAGAGGAGGGCAATCCAGAGACAGACTCAGACACGAATCCGCACCCACACAATTCGGTTTGTCTATAGATCGGTTGGTTCAAGAACTCTGGCGTCTCTGGGGCGTTGTCGCTGTTGCTACGCCCCTATTTGCATTGTTTTTATTTTATTTTATTTTGCGTTATTCGCTTATGATAGTATTAACTGCTGGGCAGGAAGTGACGCGTAGCCCTTCGAGTGCACCGTGTACAGGCAGGAGACTCTGAAGTGTCGCTGTCTTTTTTTTTTGGCAGGGCGCCCAGTCAGTCAGTCAGTCAGTCAATTAGTCAGTCAATTAGTCAGTCAGTCATGGCCCCCTACCCCTAAGTAATGCCCGATTGGTCGCCTCTTCCGTTGCCATTTCGTGTCTCAAATTGCAACAATCGATTTAACTTCTCCTCGTGTCTCTCTCTCTCTTTCCTACTCTCGTCTGGCATCTCTGTCGCACGAACTTGTTGCTGTGGGTGCTTCAATTGAATTTAATTTGGCATGATCCATTGCGGGGGGGCGAGGTGCAAGGGCCATGGGTATTTTAGTGTCATGATTTAATTAAATTTCGATTTTAAATTTGCCTGCCTGCGCTATTTTAGTGCTTTGATGTTGCCCCATTGCCTTGTCTCGGCTCACTTAATTGTGTGAAATCGATTTTCAAATTTCACTACGTGCGAATTTCACGAAAATGTCAAGAAAAAGTTTCCGACACGGCATAGATAAAATTGGTCAAATTACAATTATAAAATTATAATATACAAATAAATAAAAATTCATTTATCTATCCAAAAATATTAAAATTATTTAAGGACCTTTCTAACTACACTTCACGCTCGTTAATAACTAATTTTTTTTTTTGAGGTTAGGATTAATCGTCTACATAAATGATCGTTCAATCTATAATTGAGCTGCTATAATTTCTTTTTTTTTGTTTTTTTGTGCTCTTAACCTATTCCAGTAAATTTGCATATTTGTTTAAAATATTTGTTTGAACAACAAGTTGTTGAAACCATTCAAAAATAATAGACTATTCATAACTGAAGAGCCTTTTGGCCCATCGTGCCAAGTGTTCTCTGAATTGCAGCCATTCAATTGCACTTAACCGAACTCCAGTTTGAGTCTTGTTATGTCAAGTTTTCTCATATTTAATCAGGTCAGGGGGAAAGTGCGTCAGAAGTTGCACGTGCCGTGATGCGAAGTCCAGTGCCAGATGACCAAGGAATGTAAGAAGTAACGGGAGAGCGGCTGGGAGGCGACTCGCACTGATTACAGATGAACCCAGTGCGATCGAGTCTCCAGGCGAATTCTTATCAATGACATTTACAAATGCCGCACTGGGAACTTAATTTGATTTGAGATTTGTGTAGAGTATTTTGTTATTTCCATTATCAATTAAAGTAGTTTTCTTATATTATTTATTTAATGTTCGTAGGTAGCTATTGTCTGGATTATATAAGCTCAAATGAGCATTCGAATTGAATTGAAATTGAAATTGTTGTATTGCACAGATGCGAAGGAAAATTGTTAAATTGTTCCGTACGGAAAATGTAAGTACCTCACGCTTCGAAATTCGTACGCGCACTCCACGATTGAGAAAATTTGGATTTCGAGTTTACTATTTGTAATGCAGTTCGTAGAAGGTTTGTCGTTCGACGATGTCTCGATTGGGTTGGGTTTGGGTCCACACACGTCGTTGTCCTTCACATAGTTGCGTGCGAATGATTCGAGTCGTGGGCAAGAACTGCGAATGCCCGAAACGAGTTCAAAACTTTTCGATTTCGAATCAATTGACCCACAAATCAATTGAGAAGACAGTTCCAATTTTAGACACGATCGTCCAAAGCGAACGACGAAGATAAAACCGATGACAATATAAAGCCCTCGGCTTTCGAATAATCTTTCTATTATTTTCAAATTGGCAATAGAAACCATTTAGCCATTTACTTAATTACATCACTTTCAGTATTCACTTCAGTATGTCTGCTTTTAAATTCACATTTTTGTGCTGCGGTCCTTGCCTTACCTCAAAGAACTTTTCGAAAAATTCAGCTCCAGCTGCGCTTCCTAATTGACAATTGTGTTTTGGAGTTGGGCTTTGCTCTTGGCTCTTGGCTTTTAGGCACGGCTGGTCACACAGCAAACAGGAAAAACAGTTAACCTGAACCGATCGCAGCAGCAACAGCAACAGCAATGAACGCCGACTATTGTTGGAGAAGTTGAGCGACGGCTTTTATACGTTCCAATTGACAAAATGGGCGGCGCCACTCCCACATGGAATCGCTCTGTGAGCAGTGAACAAGAAAAAAGTAGCGAAAGCGGCGTGCGCACAGAGAGCTTTTTCACTGTGAGCGCGTCCAACGTTCGTTGATCGTTGTGGGTTTTGCGCTCTGCTCTGCGCTCTCGCTCTCTCAATTTCGTAAAGTGCTTGCGTGTTGTTGCCGCAGTGGGTTTTTGACTAACATTTAAATATTGTATTTCGAATGGGAATTCATAATCAGTTGAATATGTTATTAATTAAATGCAGCTGTTTTTAATCGTATCAAATAAATGCAGTTCTTAAACTGCATTTAATAGTCATATTTGCCTTAACACCCCACCCACTGTTAACGGCTGGGCTCTCCGAGCGCCAAATGCCGCTTGGCACCGACTGAGTGAGAGAGATGAGAAGAGAGCAGCTAAGCCGGCTGCCGGCCGGTTTAATGTATGCGTGTATGTGTGTGTGTGTATGAGAGAGTAATTGCAGTTTACTTGTGTGCGCGTGTGGGCGTTGGACATGTGCTTTTCTCAATGCCTTACAAAGGAATTTGTTGCCTGATGAATTCAATTAAACGTCGCAGATATATTTTAATGTTTCTATTCTACTTGTTTATTGTGTGCAGTCTTTTCCTAATTGGGCATTTGCATTCAGCTCTTGGATAATTTATTCACATAGCCAACGTCTGAGGCGCTCTTAAAATGTCTTTTATTTGCACACTCTACACGCCATTCTCTTATTGTTGCCATTGAGAGCCGATTTTATTGGTGTTTGTCCGTTTTTCGGCTCTGCCAAATATTTGGCGAGCTTTCAATTATGAACCAATTATGGCTGGTAGCCTTAGCTATGCAAATATTTATCACGGCTTTTAGTTCAAGCTACGTCTTTGACAGTTTAACGATAGTTCAAACAACCTAAGTGAGTACACTATGAGACTACTTTTAGTAGCGAAAATTGAACTTCTGCAAAATAAACTGAAGATAAAACTTATAGGTGCCAATTTCGTCTATAATCTTAAGTTGAGATTTGAAAGCAATCGCTACAATTACGGTTTTCTTATCTTAATGGCATCGCATGTGTGGCAAATTTTGAGCCGACTTAAGGATTTTTCCATTAGGGCATTTCCGCTAAGAAATCAGACTTTGTTTAGGGTTTCAGTTAATGGGAAAACAACAATTAGGTGTAGATGGAAATTTGTTGTAACGCCAACATGAGCCGCTAAACCGCCCATTTGTCGAATGTTCAGCCCAACGGCGCCAGACGTGAAATCTGAACGTGTGCTAAGCTTGTTTATGCTGGAGTGCGGCCAGACAAAGTCCAATTGGAACAAACTGGTTCTGAGCGGCTTATAGAGGGGCAAGAGAGTCACTTTTAAATGAAAATCCAAAGTCTTATTCACTTAAAAAATTGCAAAAATTGGCTTAAATATATTACATTCAAGCTAAAAATATTGTGTTTGTTTTAACCGTTTTTAATAAATTTAAATTAAGCCCGATGCACTGCTTGCCCGCAAGCACAATGCACTGCTTTATGTTCGCGTAGTTATTGTACACACTTAAAGCTCATTGAAAGCTTATGTGCGCTGTTGGAAGCCATTTGCTATGAGACGAATTTATAACGGTGGCAGTTCAGATTTTAAGCGATTGTAAAAAAATAATGTAGGTGTGTTTTTTTTGTACTTCAGACTGCTGCACTGAGCAAAAAATTGATAAGAACTGAATTTCACCAGTTGCCGGTGACTCCCCCGTACAGAAAATCGTTGTTGACTAACCCTAAACGTTCGAAAATGCGGCAAGATAAGCAAAAGTTATTAAAATGCTTGAGAGTTAACTAAATACCAAGTGTCCAATTGGCCTTAACGTTCTTGTTGGCAACGATAGAACTGCCAACTGACGCTATAAAAGAAAACTTGCTGATAAGACGATAAGATAAAAGTATTCCACGTTTTCTATTTGGCAAAACTTGAAAAGGTAATATTAAGTTGACTTACTCTGAATCTTTAAAATAAATGAATATATTCCTTTGGGAGCAGCTGATGAATTGCTGAAATTGCTAATGAAAAAGTTTTGTTTTCACTTTGACATTAGACAAAATAATTGCTTGCTCTGAGAATTTTCTCAATGACGACGATAATTTTTACCGGTATATCTCAAATACACACTCAAGTGCAATTGTATTTGTCGGCCAAGACTAATTAAGAATTTATGCCGCCTGCATGTAAATAAAAAGCGAAATAATAAAGCGCAGCAAAAACAGAATTATGACAATAATTTGCCGTAGAAAATGCGGCAAGCTCACAAACACCACCAGCAAACAGCAACAGAAATGCACACACACTAAAACAAACACACACACACACACACAGCGACAGCTGCTAAATGGTGTGAGAGTGTGCAATCTAAATAATAAAGATAGAACAACAACAAACAACAAAAAATTATAACTAAAGCGGCGGAGTCGGCGCAACAATGCCAACGACAACAACCAAAGCAAACAGTTAGCGGCGGCCAACAACAATGGCAGTAAAACAAAGAAGAAAAGAGCAAAAATCCGCACAGTATACAGTGGCACAAATTTGTTAATTATTTGCAAACTAATTCAAGCTTTAATATATAAGAACATATTTTATTTAAATATTTTCATAATACTTTCAAATATAATAGATGCGGTCTAAATAATATTTGCCGATAATTAAAGAAAAGGGATTGTTAATTTTATTATTCTTATATTTACATAAACTTTGCACACTCGCAGAAGTTGCGATTTTGCTCCACTGTCACGTGAACGCTGCCGACGGCGCACTTGCTGCAATGCGCGAATTCCGGATCAGTGCCAATTCAAATGCGCAGGTGAGCTGAACGTTTCATTGTCGCTCGCTTCGTTCGTTCGTTCATTCGTTTTTTCGTTCCTTCTATTCGTGCCGAATCGTAAAATATCGTTTCGTATCGTTTCGTGTCGAGTTCGTCATCGTCTGTCTCTGTCGTGTCTGCGCAGAAAAGTTAACAACAACAGCCGCGACGACACTTGCGCTTGCGTGTGTGTGTGTGTGTGTGTGTGTATGCGTTTGTTGTGTGCACAAGTTGCGTATACGCCGCGTGCAACGCGGCTCATGAACTTGTAGAACTTTAAACAGATTGTGCAATTCACCTAATTAGCTGTTGCAATTTCGATTGAGGTTGACCTTAATTTGGTTTTAACCTTTTGTGCCTGCTAAACAATGTAAGTGCCGAAATTGGCAAGTGAACATGAAAAACACGTATTTACTTTTTTACTCCAGCATAGTAAGAAATGTTGAAAAACCCAAACAACAAAAACTAAAAAATGAACTATGCACGCGCTTACAATATGCCAGCTAATTGTTAAATTAACACGTGCACACAAATTATAAAAAAAGAAGAAAATGCTAAATAAATAAACTTCAATAATTATAAAAAAATACAAAACAAAAAAGCAAAACGCTTTTACATAGCGTTTTTTATCTGACAGCTGTCGTCATGCTTCTCGCTCTCCCTCTCGCTTTTTGTGTTTGTTTTAGTTTTTGAGTGGGGTTTTTGTTCGCTATATCGCTACATTTATTTATTCACATTTTAGTAGCGTACTTAACGAACTTTTGTAGATCTACCGTTTGCACTGCGTTCTAACTCGTATCAGTTGCGGCTTGTGACCATTTTTTTTTGTGTTCGCCACTTCGTTATTTACTTTACTTATCGGCAAATAAGCGATAAATACAAAGACAGTAAAAAAATAAAAAAAAAATAACAAAATGCGAAAAAACATTCAGAATTAACTTCATTTTGAATGGTGGGAAACATCTGTACAAAGCTTGTTTTAGCGGAATTTTATAATTGTATTTGTTGTTAGTTATTAGATTGTCGATCCCGAGAATTTAATTAGCATCAAATCATCGTTTTTATTTTTTTGTTTCGTCAAACATGACGCTTTCATTATAAATAAAATAATTTTGAATTGATCGATTATTGAATGACATTAAAAATGTTGACAAACC
Source organism: Drosophila lacertosa (assembly GCA_004143845.1). Classification (NCBI taxonomy): domain Eukaryota; kingdom Metazoa; phylum Arthropoda; class Insecta; order Diptera; family Drosophilidae; genus Drosophila; species Drosophila lacertosa. The sequence continues at coordinate 50,363 of SCDZ01000268.1, read as the reverse complement.
TCAACTGTTTGTTGATTATTTTGTGACAGCTATAAACATTGACATTTCACGCTTTTTTCTGTTTTTTCTCTCCTGCCAAATTCATAATTAAATTACCCTCAATTGTTGCTAAGTCATGTAAATCTGAGCGAACAAAAAACTCCCTTTTTTATCTGCATAATACAATCATATCTGTCACTTGCGTTTATAGTTATTGCAATATATATTTTTGGGCCGGAAATTCCTAGAAACGGCTTTAAAAAGTCAATCGAAAGATTGCGAGACAGAGATAGCGAAATAACTTTTTTGTTTGAACTCGTTGCATGAGCCATAAAACATCTAATGCCAGGCACGTTGAATTAGTCGTAACCTGTTTGGAGTCAGAAGTCGAGAGAGTAATTGACTCTATTAATCTAAAAATAGCTAAGCAGGTAACCCAATGGATCAGCGACAGAACCGCTGCGAATTTTACTTTAAAATTTGTTCTGTTCCGTTTGTTGCAGCTTATCAGCTTTTTATATTATCTATTTATTTAATTCTTTTTATAGATATTTGTGTTTATTTTTTGCCAAGGATATGAGTCAGCGCTTGTAAAATAATAAAACAATAAAGTCTGGGCGAGTTTTATGGAAACTGTCCTGATAATTATTAGATTATATCATAATCGTTTAAGCTTAGAAGTTTATTTATAGCAATAATTTTAGCTACGATTTCACAGTGTTAAATATTTTCAATTTGTCTTGCTAAAAATCATCTTGAGTGAGCAATCAAATTTTAATGATACATTTTTATTAGCTGAAATATTCAATATATTTTCTTTCATCATTGACAAGTGGCAACAACGCAGTAAAAAAAGCAACAATTTGTTCTTTTTTAAATGAGATGTTTAGAACCTAATATTATATTATATATAATTACTCTGAGCTGTTTGTGTTTACTTAAAAACTATACACAAACATGTACATATGTATAAACTTTTTCTTTTCGAAACCAAAACCGATGGGAAACCCAGTAAAGTAGCGATAACAACAAAGCTGCAGACGTACACTTAATGAATAAACACCAAATATATAGATATACTGTAAATGCCTACTCATTATAAGGTGGGGGAGAATTAACCGAAAAATGATCGCGGAACTTACCTTGTGAAAATTCCCATTAGTCGCAGTGCCAACGCACTGATTGCACGCGAGCCCCAAACGCAATTGGAAATGATAAACGGTGTTATAAAGTGGTATCAAATATGGCGTCAAGCATTTAAGATACTTTGTCATTGATAACACAATTGATAGATAACTGTTCAGGGCCCCGCGACAAGCGAACAAACCCTGAAAAAGCATTTGTGAGTTGTTCGCACGAATTTTGAGGCGACCTTTTTGGGCCGACAACGAGTCAAGTGCAGGCACAGGTCTCTCAATTGCGCCACTTATCTAACTGGGTCAACAAATCAGCGCCTAACACGGCCAACAGACGCAATCACAAAGCCAATGTCAGTTGTGTGTTGTTGTTTATTTGCATGTATCAAAGTAATAACTAAACGTTATATTCAACTGTGTCAACTTTATGGACGCAGTTAATGGGTCAACAATGGGCCATCTAATTGGGCAGGACGTCGTTATCAAATTTGTTTGACATAGAACCAGAACCGGAACAGCTGCAAACAATAAAAATTCGATTAAAACGAATATAATACTCCCTAGGGAACATCGTACACTTTGGACGTAAAACTTGTCACTGGCCATGGAAGGAACCTATGCAGAACTTATATTTTGCCAGCTGGCTTTAACGGCGACCTGGCCCTCGTTGCGTTTATCGCCGCCGTTTAGCCCGCAAATCGAGCAAAAGCTTTTGTCCGTGCGCAGCAGATGCTTGTCGAGCAAGTTCTTGTGCCGATCATGGCTGCTATTGTGGTCCACGCGGCAACAGGCCGAGCACGAGGAAGTCCTCGACTTGGTGCGTATTTGTATGCGACTGCGAGCGCCGTCTCCTTGGCCCTGGGCCTTGTTCTCCCCGGCCAACTGGCCGTGTTCCACGGCATCCGGCTTGCTGGCCTTGACGATGGCCGACTTGGTGTTGGCCACATTGGCTGGTTCGGACTGCGTTGGCATCTCCGTGTTTAGTCTATACCATGCACCCTGGCGATCCACGAAGCCCAGTCGCAAACTTTCCTCTAGTGCCCGGTCCACCTCTTTTTGTAGCTGGGGCAGATCGTTGAAACGAATGTTCTGCTGTTTGGCCACCTGAATGATGATGTCCTCTTTGGTGCCGGGTCCGGTGAGCGCCATAAATGCGCCATATATGTTTAAACGTTTCATTACTATAATTTTAAAAAACAAATTTAAAACTGCAAATTTTTTTTTGCCCTTCTTAGAATGGTAAAAACAACAAATATACAATTTTTAAACAATTTTCTGTCGCAATGCCGCTGAAGCTCTTAGATTATAAAATGAATGAAATAACGCTAAAAAATTGTTTTATCTGAACGGAAAAAAATTGGACTACTATATATTTACTGTTAGTACTATGAAAGCCAACTGTGAGCTCACTTTGCAAATGTATATAAATATTATTTTTATAAACAATCAGAATTATTTTATTTAATAATACATATATATATTGAATTCAATTTCAAACAATTTATATTATATTTTTTAAAAATTATTTCTTATATATTATTTCCCTTTTGTATTTCCTTCTTTGTTGTGGCTTAAAACGCTTTGTTGTTGTTTATTTTAACCGTTTTTTTTGCTCATTTGTTGGCCCCGTCTAAACGTCACACATAATTAACTACACCAGATCGCATATGCGACTATGTGACTGTGGGACTATGCATATAGAGCTGGCGACGTTCACTCGTTGAACCCTCAAACGCTTGACGTCATTCGCCGTATAAATAAAGCGTATTTAAATTTCGCTAGTGCTTGCCAGACAAATATTTGTGCGATTATCGGGCAACTTAAACGAGTTAAGCACTCAGAAATACTAAATATGATAGAGAGTGGGAGAGAAAGAGTGAGAGAGCTACCTACACCTTTGGCTGAAATTACAGGTCGCTTGCGTATACGTAATTTTTGTAAGCTACCCAAAAAATAAACTGTTAAGACCAAAGTCGAAACAATTTGCTAGTTGTCCGCAATGAATTTGTTATATATACTCTCTATATATATACATATATACTATGTTAATCGATTAGGCGCTTGGTGTGCTATCGATACACAAAGAAAGTTTATTAAAGTTTTTGTATCTATCTATTTTATAAATATATTAACCAGACATTATTTTCTTAAATAAAAGCTCTATATCGATATATATTAAAAAAAACGTATTATATATGTATCGATTTTGATCATTAAAAAATTGTTGTGCCTTATAGTTCAAACAATATTATTTAATTATCTGCCACCAATTAGCAATTATCATGATATTTAATTGGTCAAACTACAATTGAGTTGATTTATTTGTTTATGATTTACCCTAATTGTGAATTCTTGCGCGTTTTGTTTATTATTGTTGCTGAATAGCTTCTAGTTTGTATATGTATACAATTTAACATATGTATTTGTTCCAAAATTATATGCGATAAAACGCTTTAATCATAAAATTTTTGCTTAATTTCGTTTTTTGTTTTTGTTTTTGTATTTTTTTTGCAGCGCACAAAAATACAACAAAATAACTCGCGCAGCTGTTGACAGCCAACGCACGAGATACGAATTCGTGTTGCCAAAATACCAACAAAACAGAAGATAAAAAATATTATATATACATATAAATTGTGTGGGTACACAAAAAATTTAAATAAATGCTAAATTTCAGCTGGAACAAGTGGAATTAAAACGCATTTTGACAACGCAAGAAATGCAATAAAAAATAAAGGGGAATAACAAAGAGAGAGAGAGAGAGAGAGAGAGAGTGAAAGATTGCAAGCTTCAACAGCAGCAGAGCACGAGCGAGTGAGAGGGAAGAAGTGCGAGGAGTGAAGAGTTTACTTTGTGGCGCTGATAAGCGCTTATCAAACGCTGCCGACGTCGACGCCGACGTAGACGCCCAGCCATTGCCCAATGGCCGACGAAGATCTCAGCCCGCTGCCGTTTCGACGGGAGCGCAACTTGAGCAATCGCAACTTTAACAAGCGCAACTCGCGACGTCGCAGCGGACAGCCGTCGGAGCCGGAGCGCCACAGTAGTGCCGTGGACGCGGAAAGCGGCGGACGACGCGACAGCAACGCGAGCAGCAGTTCCAGTTCCTTTCAGCTCTCCTACTCGGTCAATTCGGACACGGAGAGCGCCTTCAATCGACGCTCCGTGCTCAAAATGCGCGCCGCCAGCGACGACATTGTCGAACCCAGTCCCAATGCCACGCCCTTGGAGCCACCACAGACGCCCACCACGCCCGATCCGGCGCTGCTCGATGTGCGCCAGAAAGTTCAACGCTTCGAGACGCTCAAAAGCAGCCTCAGCTACATGCGCCAGGAGCGGCTCAGCCTGAAGCTATTGGAGAATCGCCGCCAGCCGAGCTTCTCGCAGCACAACGAATACACGCAACTCCGCACACCGCCCCCGCCGCGTCGCATTGCTTTGCCAGGACTCAGCTCCTGCACGAACTCCATTTCCAGTGCGCATCTCAGCATTGATGAGGTGCGCTCCGAGGATGAGGTCGATCAGATATCCGACTTCGAGACAGATCCCCAGGCTGCCGTTGACTACGTGCTCAGCGAGAGCAGCTCGGCGGTGTTGGCCAACACCTGTCCAGAAACGGATGAGCTCAAGGCGCAGGCTGTGCAACGTTCCATAAGCGCGGATCCCACCAAGGACTTTCCAAGGTGAGTGCAGATAATCCTTGCTGGTAGAATTAGGCAAGCTTTTATTTTTCCCTCGTTAGTTGCTTAAAATGATGTTTGGTACTTTGCCTTGTTTTATAAATTTGTTCGCTTAAAAGCGACTTTTCCCCACTGTTCGCTGACCGATCGAGTATTGCTCAACGTGAACTCAGGCTGCGGATTGACTTCCGCCTCGTTATACACATTCGCAGGAAATTCTACAGCACTGTAGGAATTCTATCAGCTTATCTTGGAAAAACTTTTGTGTCGCAGTAGAAATTGATTTTACTTAGTCTTTAATTATAGTATATATTCGAGACTCCATCAACACCGTTTACAACACTTTAATTGTGATAACAGTTGTGTTATTTTTTGGTTAGATAACTTTGCTTTGTTTAAACTTCCTCTTTTGGGCGCATATTGAAAGTTTCCCTAAGCAGTTAACCTGCCCAATTGTGACCTTCGCATACTGTTCGCTTGGTCATCGTCGCACTTCCATTTTAGTAATTTGCAAAGTCGAGAGACTAATTAAGCGAGTTGCGGGTATTTATCGCCTGGCAGAAAGCTGTACCTAATTGGCAAGTGTTGGCTGTCGAATAGTTGACCAAGCTTGGGGATCGGATTTGGAACCGGTTAGCGTGCGACTTGACGTTAAGCTGTCAACAACAACAAGCCAGAAAATACTTACACTTGATTAGGAAATGTAACAAAATTTATAAAATGTATTTGTCGAGCTTCGATATTATAAGCCAGCTCCATCCGAAATATGGAAGGTTCAGAGCCCAACGATGGCCCCAGCGGCAGCAAACCGAAGAGGGTTACGACCACCGAAGATCAAAGCACCAAAGATCTAAACTCCTCCTCGTCGGTCATTGTGATCATCGAGCAGCCAGACAAACCCACAATGGTGACACGGGGTATCAATACAGTGCCAAAAGAAGATATCGAAAAGGCAAATGACAGAGTCAAGTTGCCAGAGGACACGAAAAGCGTGACAACTACCTACGTTAGGTCAATGGGATCAAGGGAATCCCCAGAGTCATCGGATCCCAATCAGGTGGCATGGCGAGAGAGACTGAGATCGTTTTCCCGAACGGAAGGAGAAACCTCCGACAGTGAGAATGAAGCGGCTCATCACGACGGCTTTATATATCGCTATACCTTTAACGTCCAGCGATCCGAGACCTTTATCGATGGGGTAGGTACTCGGCTTCGTGAACGTGGCATCGATATTATTTGCTCTATATTCAGCTTGGCAGTGTGTGTGTCTTACGTCTTCCAGCTGACTGGCTTCATAGTCACCGGCCTGTCAATGTTAATACTGATCTTGTTCTCCTGGCTGCTCATCTCTCAGCTGGACTTCTATGTTGAAATCTTGAGAGACGCTGCCGTTGCAATGCACGAAACTATTGGCAAATACAATATATTCGAAGGCTATGAAATTCCTCTCAATTTCATCGAAGAGGTAAGCTGAGTTCCTGTTGTTGTTGCTAAGGTCAAACAAACAGGAATATCTGTAGTCTAAAGCGACGTCTGCCTTTGCGTGTTGCTTAAGCGTGGGTGGCGCTTATCAGCTGGGCATGATTCATGCCCAGCGTCGCCTTGCTGTTGTACTTCTTATCGCTGCGTTGTAGTTTGTTTTCGTAATGTTGTTGGGGCTAGCCAAGTGATAAATGCTTTAAATAGATCGCCGTGTTTAAACGCTTTGTTCGTCTCTCTTATCGTGCACAGAAATTACCGGACGACGCCTAGGAGAAGGACTGAAATTATTGGCACAACAAACCAACAGCTGGTTGGCAAATTTCATTCCCTCTATCAACCCAACGAGGAGTAAGTACAAAAAAGGAACTTCCTTAAAACTAAAACTAAAACTCCCTTTTTTGTTTGCGTAGAGAGGATGAAATTGAGATTGAGCTGCGTGATAAGAGCGACAAGTGTGTCCATCCCATACTCGAGGAGCTCATCCATACAGAGGAGGCCTATGTGAAGAATCTCTACACGGGCCTGGATAACTATGGCAACATATTCCAGCGCAAGGATCTGCCGTTGGGTCTGCGCGGCAAGAAGTACGATCTCTTTGGCAATATCGAGCAGATCGCCGAGTTCCATCGCGATGAGTTCTTGCCCATGCTGCAGCGCAATCGACGCGACCTGAAGCGACTCTTCGATGAGTTCCTGGAGTTTTTGGACGTGAGTAGGCCACAAAGAAAACTTCGAGTTGTTACTAAATAATTTCTTTTTTTCATTTCTGCAGCAAAATTGTTTCTATGGCTATGTGATCTTTACGATGAACAAACAGAAATCGCTGAAGCTCTGCGATCTCTACAAGAATTACTTTACGGTAAGTAAATAGAGCTAAGACTATATTTGAATTTAGGTCCTTAATCAACTTCATTTTTTTTTTGCAGAGCATACGTCTGGAACGTGATGATAAGCTGGGCATCAACAGCTTCCTGGTGCAGCCCATACAGCGGATGGCGCGTTATCCACTGCTGCTGACCCAGTTTATCAATGTAAGCGAACATTTAACAAACCTAATGAAGATGCATTAGCTTATTCCCATTATTGTTATCCCTTGCAGACCTTCTTCAAGAACCGTGATATCGTAATGAAACCTCTAATCGAGTCCTGCTGTCGCTTGGAGAAGCGGCTGCGAACTTTGCTGACCACCACCAACGAGTCGGAGATCATCAACGATATTGTGGACTGCAATGAGGTGAGTTTCCTTTTAGCCCAGCTATAAACAGACCTTAAATAATATTTGTGTCCTTTTCCATTTGCAGTTCAATGTGTATTACCAGGGCAAGTTCCGCAAGGTTAGCGAGTTTCAGGTGATGGATCACAAGCTGAAGCGCAGCTATCGGGCCAAGGTCTTTATATTTGATAAGTGCATCATCTACACGGAGATGAAGGGCAAGCATTTGCTCTTCCACGGTCGTTATCCCTGCGAGCATATCGGCATCTCGGCCAGAACCAAATCCTTTACGCTCTACTATGAGCGCCGCAAGCAGCAGGAGTGCGAGTTCACAGCGGATCCGGCACAGATACAACTCTGGCTGGATCTCATACGCGACATGATCAACAACTTTGCCAACGAGGAGCGTCTGAAGCTGCAGGAGCGCTATTCACGTGAAAACGATCATTTGCATCGGAAGGCGCCGAGTTTCTCGCTCTATCGCGACTCGAATCGCTTCAGTTCGGACAGCGGCATTGGCAACATCTGGATAATGCCCAAGCCCGACGAGGAGACTGCCAGCAATCGGACCACTTGGTATGCGGCCAACTAAACAGATCACGCGGAAGGCGCCCTTGCCTTCCCCTGTCCTCCCTTCTGGACTGGCGTCAAACTGATGTCCACGGCCACGTCCACGACCTTGTCGTGTTTGGCTACGCAACCGACTGGATTCGAAAAGCCTGTGCAATAAGCCAACCTTTGTTAATGTTGAATGGTCGTAAATATTCTTAAGATTAACAGTTGGCATATTTTTGGTTATAATTAGTCAGATTTCAAATCTAAAAAGACAAACTTAAGAGAAGAAAAAAAACAATTTAAGTCTTATGCTAAATCACCAAATATTGTCAGTTAAGTTTAATTTAATATTTAAAAACACTTATGTATTTCTGTTTTCACAAGTAAAGCAAATTGTTATTCACTTAAACTGTGTTTAAAAATGTTTCAAGGAAATTGTTTTTCTTTTGTCTATAGAAACCAAAAAAAAAATTTGTTTTGTTGGAATTTAAAAAGGTAATTGTTATATTGTTATATTATTTATATTATATTATATTTTGTATGTTATATTGTTTTGGGATAGAAAATGCTCTAATAGAATTATAAATGTATTAAATGATAATATCATAATAATAATCATCATCAAGATCCAATTTTTGATTGCAAAATAAACTTAAATTTAGAAAGCATCTTACTATTAAAGATCCCAACAAAAAGCTAGGCCCATTAATATTTTAAAGCAAGTTTACAAATGAATTTTAGGGCAATGCCTTGGTTTAGACAGCATATATAAGTTTTTATCATGCTGGATTTTAAATAGGACATAAATAAATTGGCATTCTAAAGAGCTGCTAATTAGAAATTCAATCACATAAATGCTAAAAGTAATTTAGTACAACTAATTTATGAGACCGCTTAAAACCTTGACTAGCGCTACGACGAATGCCAAACATGAGAGAGACATAAACCAATTGAATTGTAAAGCGTTTTATGTATGTTTTCTGGCTGGGAAACAAAATGCGATGCCGCCCGCAACAAGTTGAATGTTTTGGAGACGTCAAAACAATCGGATTTATCATGAAAAGGTCGCACGCCATTGAAGAGTCGTCGATCTGAGCGATTCCAACATACATGACCCCTCCCCCTCCCTCCACCCACCTTCCCCTCCCATACCCGCTGATATTGTTAATAATGCGCCACAAAAAACAACAACAAAGCGTATAACTTGTTTGGCACTCGGACAGCTTGTGACATCACTTTGAAAATGTATAAAAATAAATATAAACAATAATAACAACGAAATCCAAGCACACAAACAATATAAACATTTATGGCGCATGTGTATTTTTTTTAGCCAGCGTTTTTTTTTTTATTTTTTAATTTATGCCAAATGTTTGCAGACCGCCGATCGCCGCGGGGCATGCAGCTCATCAATCGCGGACGGGCGGCAATAATTGCCGGATTCGTGGTATCTGCCGATTGTTGTCCACCAATTGTTGTCTCATCCCCGGCACGGAATTTATATGGGGCGTGTTGCGAGAGAGAGAAAAAAAAATCAATTACAAATAAAATAAATATAATGAAATGTGAACAATTCGTTTGTGAAATTCGCAACGTTGACGGCGACAATAAATATATATAGACATACATACATATTTATAATATATACAGCTACTGAGTGATCTCTGTGAGATCATCGCCATAAATTTGCGTATGCTGAGTGTGGATAATATTTAAATAATCGCTTAGTTCAAGCTGCGAATTTAACTATAAAATGAGGCATGACAAAGTTACTTTCCCTAGCAAGTACAACAAACTAAGCTCATGGCATGGCATGAAAAAAGAACTGGTAAGTAACCACTTTTAGCAGCTCAAACAAATTTGCCTTAATTTCATAACTAAGCCAAAAAAAGTTCAAGGCAAAGCAAAACATGCTTCAAGGCACGACAATACATGATTTTAATAATAGCCCAGCAGTAGCCATAATTACAGTTATGATCATTAATCAAAGCCCCCCCCCCAAATTGCCATAAATTATCGGTCATGATCGTGTAATCACGCATAAAATCAAAATTCTTGTTTATTTGTTTGGCCAGACTAACGGGCAGAAAGCAAAAGTGTGGAATTATGAATTCCAGCAGATATTTAAATATTTTTACAGTTTCATATTTTGTTTATAAACAAATAACTGACGCGTGCTGCCAACAAACAGACAGCCATAAATAGTGTATGAGAGAGAGAGAGAGAGCTTTTGCTATAAATTTGTTTTGCCGATCGCTTTGAAAGCTCGCTGCGAGCGGCGCCCAACTAAATTTTATGGCAACAGTTTTGAGCAGTTGAGTTTCGCCTTTACTACGGAGCGGTTCGTGCGGCTTAAAATGCTCCGATCTTGTTGTCGGTTCAAGCGATCGAATTGAGCGTATTAAATATACTACAAACATAATTTACTAAGTTCTACCAATGGCCTGTCAAACGCATTAAAATCGAGCATTGTGTGAACAAGTGTCAAGTGAAAAATGTTTGAAATCAACTGGTTCGATGTGGTTCCCGTCGCGTTGGCATTTCTTGCCATAGTCTTTGTGCAAGTACTTAATGTCTATTTGCACATACTAAACGAAAAGCCGACGAGTGCTGAAGTTACTGAAACGGATTGCCCGATATCGGAAAATAATAGTGGCTCCATATCGCCAGCCACTTCCAACGGCAAGTTGGAGAAGCAGACGAGTATTTTGGATAGCGATAGGTGGGTCAAAAAAAAAAATAATTAACCCATTAGTTTTTTTTTTTAAATGTGTTTGTTGTTTGCTTTTTTGAAAAACACTTTTCTCGACAGCTGTCCATTATAAATTTCATGTCACAGCCAAAAAATTAAAAATGCTTTTATGTGCTTTGCATATTGGTTTAGGATTTGACCTTTGGGCGAAGCTCTAAAATTCTATACACTGTTTAACGGCGCGTATACGTGATAAGATAAGGCTTCCCGCGTTAGTCCGTGTTTACTTTATGAGTTAGAGTTTATTTTTACACGATTTCCAGGAAAAACAGCTTAACGAGTACTTCGCTAGCCGGGAACGTTCCCCGACGTGCCTTGCATAATAACATGAATATGACTTGATTTCGGTATTGTTCTCGTGCCCAGTTCATTGATAGTTCGAGCTGTTATTAAATTACGTATACGTATGGGAAGTAATGCTAGTGATAAGGATCTTATTATAAAGATTGTAGATTGTAGTTTAAGTGCGTGTAATTACGCATATTAGCAAACGGATGCGATGACTTTAACTTTTTTTTATTTTATTTTGTTAGACATGTGATATCCAAATGTACTTCACACACATTTGCCTGTAGATTAAATACTTAATAGCTGAAATACTTAGTTTTTTCATATCTTTTGGTTTTTACTGTTCGCCTATTATATTATATATTGGCTGGTCTTTGTTCCGCTAGCAATAAACTGTAAATTGACATTTCCTGCACGCTTTTCTGTCTTTTGCCCAATGAGCTTGCAATTAAATGTTCAATTATAAAATTCTATTTTTAGCTATGCAGCCAGGCAGATTTATTATTTAATATTACTTCGATTACTACTATTAAACCTGTCTGAATCTTATCTCTATGTATTATCTGCACACACACCTCACACACACACACACACACATTTGTTTTCCCGCCTGTTTTTTGTTGTGTTTCTCATTTGTTTGCATCCATTTTTGTTCTGTGTTTACAGTGGCATCTCATTGAACTCTCTCAACACAACAACAACAACAACAGCATCCGCAGCAGCAGCAACAACAACAACAAGTGCCACGCCGGCAACACCTTCACCAACATACAGCACACACAATGGTTTCCTCACACATACCCTCAGCTTTGAAACCTTAGGCGATGAGTAGTAAGTAACATAAGACCACGCCCCCCACCCACCCCCGCCCCACTCAGCGCTTGCAGATCCTCATCACATTATATTCCGTTTGATTCGTGGAATTAACTTGGATTTTTTCTCGTTTCGTTTAGCCACGAGGACGAGGACACGTTGTCGCTAGAGAATCTCTTTCCCTGCGATCAAACGGAAATCTACGCCTCCAAGAAGATCAGCTTCATCATTGACGAACTGATTCAGACCGAAGTCAACTACGTGAACAATCTGCGCAAGGGACTTACAAACTATGGCAAGCTGCAGCTGTGCGCGGATCTGCCCGAAGGACTCCGTGGCGAGCAGCGACAGTTGGTGCTCCTGAGTAATGTTGCCGAGATTCTGGAGCTGCACGAGAAGGAGATTCTGCCGCTCATGTTGCGCAATCAGCGCGATCTGAAAGGTCTCTTCGACGAGTTTGCGGCACACTTTGAGGTGAGTGCCAAATAACGTGGGCTGCCAACTATTGCCAAACGGCTAAAAAGCCGTCAAGTCCATTAACGTAGCTGGCAGTAGCCGTTCGGCCGGTTTGGAGACGTCTCGTCGATTGACCAATCGATCAGTTTACCGCCCAGGCAAATTAGAATTTCAAATATTTGCCAAACGTATTTCAATTGTTTTAGCTGTCAAACTGTGGCTTTAATACCCTAACAAAAGTAGAGAAAAGTTTAATTTAAACTGAATATTGATTGGCCTGAATTAGATGTTAGCCAAATTGAGTTTGTAGGTGGTAAAGATATAAGAGAATTAAAGAGAGTCTCCTCTACTTAAAATGAAGTGGGAGTAATATTTTTATTTAGTCTTATAAATACCTTTGCCAACATTATATTTGTTCAATCTAATAGAGTACCCCAAAATTATATTAATTAATACTATGTGGCTGAATTCAATTAGTATATATTTTAAAGCTATTTCAAAGGTTTTAACAAAAATTCCTTTTCACAAACTCAGTTAGAGTATTCACAGGTTAAATGCCAAGCGGTTTTCCCTTTGTTCTCCAGTTATTTTTATATCACTTGAGTATTTACTAAGTCAAGTGCGACACCTGAAAACCTTTTAACTGATTGACGTTCTCGTGTATTTGGATTTCGTGTTCTGAGATTTGTTTTGTATGTTTCCAACAGAATTTACTCGATGCTTTGTTTTTATCTCTTTTTCCGTCAGCTTACTGTTTTATTGACTATTATTTTCAGTTAAGTTATTTCTGGGCTCAGCAATTAATGCAAATTAACCTAGCCGACGACATCTGCAAGTGGGTTATAAATACGTGTGGAAAATAAGTTTTAAATATGCTAAGCGCGGCAGAAATTAACACTTGTCCACACAGCTCATAAATTAAAAACAAAATTAAATTGTATATATACATTTTTATGTTTGCTTAAAGTATACAGATATATTATTTTATTTTTTTTTCGTTTTCAATAATGAGTTATTCATTCACACCTGTTGACAACTGTGTCACGATTCTTGAAGCTCTTTCGACCAAGACCTTTATTAATATGCTTAAGAGTTGCCTTCTTATACAAAAACACATATTGAGTTACCACGGAAATGCTGCCAAGTATTTTCAATTTTGACTGGCAACAAAAATAAAGTTGGCTCAGGCCAAGCCCAGTTAAAAATTCGTAAAATTATTTACTCATAAGAAATCATTGTCTAGACACAGCCCGCTAACAAAGCTTAAGTAATGCCTACATGACATGAGCTTTAATTAGCAACAATTGTGCACAACGATCGACTTGCAGATACCCCGTAAATCATATTCTTTGGCATTTATAATTACCAAGGTTAAACCCTTTAATCGTTATCATTAAAAGGGAGCTCTTTTTTATTAAAGCTAAAGATAACGAAGGGTTATAAAATTCAATTGAATTTATTGTAGGTTAAAAAAGTAACAACTGAATGTATATAAAAATATAGGTATATACCTAAAAGGGCATAGATAAATAAATAAATGGGAATAGTATATAAATTATATATGCATTATTAATAGATATATTTAGCACATATACCCAACCCACTCATTTACTTAAGAGGCACTTGACAAGCGCGAACAATTCAAGTAAATGTTAAGTACAAATTGATAAACAGCAAAATTCGTTGGCTATTTGCGACTCAACCAATTAGCGGAGCGGCAACAAAACCCGATGACGATGACGACCAGATCGAGGGGCACTCTGGGCACCCACTAAAAGTCCCCCTTGATAAGATTGAAATAATCACTGAATTGTGTACAACGTAACTGACCGAAAATGAATTCTTTTGTGAACATATTCATAGCCGGCATGTCGAGGTGACGTCATTAAACGACTTAACAAACAGTGCTTAGAACAGCTGAACACATACACAATTGTGTATATAAATATATATATATATGTGTAAACTTGAAATCACGAGAATAGCTCAATTTTATGCTTTTATTACAAATGATAACAACGCAATGTGATTTGTTCTTTGATGATTTTTTTTTAGGGGCGCTTCTATTTTGTTTTCCAAAATGTGTTTTTTATTTATGCTTTTTATGAGATCTGTTAGTGCGGCAAGTGTTTTGCAATTGCGCCAACATGTGGCCAGGGACAGCATCAAGTGTTGACAGCCAAATAATCAATTTAAATTGAAATTTCGAGACAGCTTCTCATCTGTGGCCGAGTGTGTGTGTATGTATATATATAAATATTTGATCTTATGTCATGTTGGGTTCCCGGAACGCTAACATATTGGCAACATACGCGTAGCACACGCAGGTAACATTCCCGAGCCCCAAATTCAAAGAACCTGATTTAAAAACATTTTTTTTAAGCCTTTAAGGATTTTTGCTTTATGTTCGACAAACATGCTAAGGCAAAGCTAACTGATTTATGTTCCCTTCTTTTTTTGTTTGCTCTCTTCCATGTCGAGCTGAATCACAGCGCAAGTGGAAACAAATTGCAAAAAATATTCATCATAAAATGTAGCAAAATTGTTTATACATATTTTGGCAACGCGTTGTATAAACAAAACTCTAAATAGATGGCTGATATGTATTTCCTTTCAGCATTTTGTCTAGCGGATTAATGAGGCTTTTCAAATATAATTGCTCAGTCGATTAGTTTTCCCATTTCAAGCGTACATTGATTTTACTTAGCCTCAACAATAATTCTTGATTTGTTTCGTCTACTTTTCGTATTTTTTATATTTTTTTTCTTTTATTTCTTTTTTGTCTATTCAACTGGTTAGTTTTGTGTTCGCGAAACTTGTCCGGTCAATTTTTGGGCATAAATCTCACAAAACACACATCAAATGCGGCCATAAAAAAAGAGCGTGTCTATATAATTTATTAATTGCCTCAAATGGTGACATACTCGTGGATTTCAGTGAATTCTGACAATCAGACGAAATTAAGAGCTGTTTCTTTTTTGTTCGCAGAAAATACATTCAAATCCATTAGCTGGAGAGAATTGTTGTGTGAAACATAATTTATGCTTAATAAAAGCTATTGCTTAAATAATTTAATTAAGAAAAGAATATTCAATATAAGACTATTCGATTTTTGTGTTAATAGCATATAGGACGTTTCCTCATAAATAATAAATATTTATTCCACTGTCTATCTGTTACTTTGGACGTTGATAAAATATGTTACAACTGTTGTCGGAACCGGCCGGATCATATCCCAATATCGTATGACAGACATAAGAACAATATGTCGAAAATTTTATTGAAAGCAGCCAAGTTTCTTTATAATTCATTATCATTTTATACTATGATAGTTCTAATGATTTATGATTCATTTTCTAATACTATATCATAAAGCTGTCATGGAAATGTTCGTTTGAAAATATAAATTTGGTGGTAGGAACATTTTCTGCTTTTAAAACTATTAACTAAAATTTAAACACATTTTTTAATTGGTTGACGATTTATAAATGTATCAATTTATTTTCTCTTCTGATTTAAATTTTGTTCCATATTGCAAATTTGAGAACTGTTGACTTTTCATATTTAACTTGGTTTTATTCAAAACATGAGATGTTTGGCTTATTGTTTTAAGCACACACAGATTATATACATTTTCAATTTGGCTTAAAACATCTTTTAATGCTGGCCGCGTTAGCCTGGCCTAACCCCACAAAATACCTGGCTGTCATAAAAATAAAGCCGTACATTGTTTTGTCAGCAAATACAGTTCACATGGCTCCATTTTCAAGTCTGGGCATTACCCATTTCAGTTTTGGTCGCCGGCTCAGCTTCTCAGACCCACATTTGCCACACGCAGGGAATATATATACATATGTATGTATGTATATATGTTTATATAAGTAAAACTTGCCTGTTGGCGAAATCATAATTTTTGAGTATTTAAGTCACGTAATGCCACACCGCACAAAGCACACACACACACACAGACAATCGGAACCTAGTGCAAACCAACTGCGAACCTTGGCAAAGCCACTGAAAAATTGATATTCCACTCGTTGGCACCCTCGCCTCCTTCCCCTGCCCCTGCCCCCTCCCCTGCCCCTCTCACTCTTAGCTGCATTGCTAGATTTCTAAACTGGTTCAACATGCAAAATATATATATCTATAATCTATGTATATATTTAAGCTTAGTGTAGTTTTTGATGCATTTAATTTGATTATCCGTTGAGGTGACTGTTAAGCTGCGCCCCGCCCCCTTGCCGCCCCCTCGGCAAATCAAAACCCATAATCAAATGGAATAATAATTATACGATTTGCTGACAAGCCATAGATTAGTTGGCTTAATTCGTTGGTGTTGTGGCAATATTTGCATTTGCATTTGCCTTCGGGCTGTTGATTCTTGATACGTCTCAAAATGTTGCCTCCTGTTGCCGCTGGCTCCATTTGCATGTCAAATGCCCTCAATTATTGCATTAAACAATTGTCGTACGTGTGGCAACAACAATCACACAAGAATGACAAAAAAAATAACAAAAAAAAACTCAATTTAACATTTGTGCATTGCTGCAATCAACAGGGTATTTTCTAAATGAAAATATATTTTAAATATACATACATAGTTTATTACTGAGTCATTTGCATTGTGTCTAAATTGCTTTGAAAATTGTTAATTTTAAATATATATATAAATACCCTGTTACAGAAATTATACAGAGTATATACGCATAATAATAATATATAATCTAACAAATAGTAAAGTAAATACAATTAATAAAAAAAATGCAGGCCTAGTCGATAATTTAAATATAAAATAAAGAAAATAATTCTTAATTCAATTTCATAAAAAATGTAAAAAACAAATTTCTCCTTTCACAAAACACAAATAAATAAAACATAGTATTTTATAGTCATGCATACCCTTTAGCACGCTCAGCTCGTTAATTCGTTGGCTCGTTTCTTTGCCTGACAAACCGTTTGCAAATTTGTAAAATAAATTTTAAGCATCTGTGTCAAAAATTGTTTTTAGATTTTATCTCAAGTTATTTTAAGATAAATATAATTCTATTAAATTCACGCGATGCCTGAGCAAAATCTTAAAAGACAAATTTTAATAGCTTTATAATTGGAAAATTTACTTAATTATTTTACTTTCATTCTTTGCAGAAAAACAATTTCTATTGCTATGTGGGATTCACCATGGGCAAGAAATCTTCCATGCAGCTGCGCCAAGAAAATCGCGAGTGGTTGCAGGTGAGTGACAATAAAGTGAAATAAAACAAATATAAATAATTAGATATCGTATTTATTTACAGAACTATCAAACGATAATAAAAGACAAACTGGGCATTGATAGTTTTCTAATGCAGCCCATACAAAGACTGACCAAATATCCATTGCTGCTGCAGCAATTCATATCGGTAAGTAAATACAAACTAGCTCAAGTTATGTTTATATCAAATAGATAAACTTTGGTTCATAGGAATTCTATAAGAACGGCATTAGCTGTAAGCCCGTGCTGACCGCAGTGTGTAAGCTGGAAACACGCCTGCGACGCCAGCTGGATGTGGTCAATCAGGCGGAGGAGATACCCAACATTGATGAGCTAAACGAGGTAAGCGATATCAATATTGACAGCTTATAGAGAACTAAACTTAATACTTGCACAGCTCGATCTGCAGCAACTGGGTAACTTTCGTCGCTCGACGGAGTTCGATGCACAGCATTATCCTACCAAAAAGAAATATCGGGCCAAGATCTTTCTCTTCGATCGCTGTCTGGTGTGCACCGAGGTGCGCAAGCGTCGTTTGGCCTATCGCCAGCATTATCACTGGGAGCACGTGGAGCTGCAGCGTCCGCTGGAGCTGGCCACTGCGAACGCCAACAAGATCATCAATCTGCTGGTCAAGCAGCAGGATAAGGAGAAGACCAAGCGCGAGGAGTACGCCTTTGTGGCCGCCGAGGCGTCTGTGGTGAAGCAGTGGCTGCTGGCCACCCACAAGATCATCGAGATCGCGCGGCACGAGCAATCCCAGCGGGATACCTTCAGTCTGCCCATGGATCTGGTGCTGGGCGTGGTGCTGGCCATCTGGCTGATATGGCAGTACTTGTAGTGCTAATTATACTGTACGATTAGTTGCTAGACTAGAGAATAAAGCTAAGTTATTTGAACTCACACTGGTCACATACAGCTGCCACTTCCTGCCGCACTTCCTGCCGCACTTCCTGCCTGGCCGAGCGTAAAATAAGTTTGCTGCAGTTGACAAATATTTATGATAAATTGCCTTTGCAGTGCGCCGCTGTTTTGTCCTTGCCCAGCTTCGGCTCACAAGGCAAATGCAAAATGTAAATAGCTTTTCATCTTTTTTGC
Source organism: Drosophila lacertosa (assembly GCA_004143845.1). Taxonomy (NCBI): domain Eukaryota; kingdom Metazoa; phylum Arthropoda; class Insecta; order Diptera; family Drosophilidae; genus Drosophila; species Drosophila lacertosa. The sequence continues at coordinate 31,660 of SCDZ01000268.1, read as the reverse complement.
GACACACACACACACATACAAAAGTAGTTGCTTCCTTGGGCCATCCTTGGCTGAGTCCTGTTACAGTGGCCACCAAAAATCGCATGACAAATCTATTTGTTTAGAATTTATGACAGACTGCAGCAGCGCCCCAAAGAAACCTGTCACGGAAGGCTGAGCTCTCGTAGTGCGACTAATGAACCATAGTCACGTCTCGGACTCTTGGTGGATGCCAAAAGGAGTAAACGAATTTATTACGTAAAAAGAGATAAGCTTTTTAGCAGGTTTCTTCGGTGAACATTCCAACAGCTAAAAGATATTTTTAAATTTCCTAAACTATTGTATTCAAATTAACATATAGAAACTATGCCTAGAATTTCTTCTCCGCTTAAAAGTATGCTATGAAAAAATGTTCGCCGCCGAAAAGTATGCTATGTTTTTATTAACGCGATAATAATATTACTCCATGTATCTTTTTAAATCTTATCTTATTTTTAACCAATTTTAGTCACCTGCTTTAAGCTAATTTTATATCTCAGACAACTCTTTGCATTTGTCAACTGTTTTATGTTTAGGTCCACTGTGCAGGCCTTTTTGGTAAACAAAATCAAAGCACATGTCCTGATTATCCGGTCAAGCAATTGCCAAAATAATAATCCATCTTGAGCAAAAAAAAAATGCATGGCAAAGGGCATTCTCAAAAGACCAAAAGTGCAGACTGCCCCCAGGCCAATCTGATGCAAAAGGAAGATAAAAAAACGCTAATGAAGTTAAACCAGCGCGCCGAGAAGTATGTAATGCAAATTTTCAAACCGTCTTCTCTGGAGGTTGTGTGTGTGTGTGTTTGTTGTGTGTGCATGTTGTGCTCCTTCATAGTGACAAAATTTGCACAAAAGCAATTTGTTAACATCGCACACAAAAAAGAAATATGAAAGGCAAAAAAAATAAAAATAAAGAACGCAACGCGACTTACTTGACATGTGAGTGGTTCCTATTAGGCGGAGTCCTTTTCGAGGAGGTGGGGGGTTGGTGGCGCTGTCTAACGGCATTTTGGTGCTGCCAGCAGTTGATTTTTATGCATGCAACAGCAGCATCAGCCAAGGCTCCATTGTTGCCTTATTGTATTATGTCAGTTAAGTTGTCGCCGTTGTTTGCTTGAAGGATAAGGGATAATGCCGTGTCCTTTACCAGGCAGCTTAAGTGTATTAATGTCTGTCAAGCAGTTGTCGCAAAGCTGACGTGTATGTAAATGATTTGACATTTTTATGAGCTAGCTTAAAGTAGAACAGCAAAAAAAACCCACATAACCTAAAACAATTGCCGTTCAAGCGGTTGAGGTTTCCTTGAGGAGCGCTGCAAGTTTGAAGTCTGCCCAAGAACTGAGTAAATATTTCAATATTTTTTCAGGCCATTGGCAACAGTTTTTTGGCACGCCTCTCACGTAGTTGCCCACATGCCACATGTTCGTTTGCTTTCTGGCCAACATTTTTCAGCTAAATGCATAATTTGTGGAGTTGACAACGAAAAAAATACAAATAAGCTAACTTTAGGTAAGTGTGTTAAGTGCGGAGATGCTCTATAAAGAAAAGAATTTCCTATAAATATTAATACTATACTAAATTAAACAAAGTTCTATATATCATTTAATTACTTGCCTTAAGTTTGGGAAAAATGGTTTAAATAGGCAATTTGAGCTGGAGGAAAATCTTATACATATGTTTAGTCAAAAAAGTCTTCTTGTATATTAAATATATATTCTATATATAGGATATTTTTTATATATATAATGTAGTACAATATAATATATTTGTATATTATATTAATATTATATATATGGTATATTTTCTATATATATAATAATAATTTGATATTCAATTTAACTGTTCTCTTAATACACCCAAGGAAGCTATGATTTAAAAAAAAACATACGATTTTTACTGCCATTTCCTTTACACTTACCACATTTTGAAAACCCCTTTTAAAGTACCCTCTTAAATGTAGAGTATTAGAACTTTCGGTCGCATCGGCACACAATTCACAATATTGCGCCTAAAAGCTGGAAATAGAATTGTAAAATGCCTTGAGGCATAATTTATTTGAATTTAACATGTGCGCGCACGTACCCGAGGCCAATTGTGGGCGGCAGAGTGCCGGAAAGCATGGCCACATATATTTTTTTTTTTGGGGCGCCCCAAAATATTGGGTTGAGTTTGCCGCGTCGCACAACAAATTTGCCAAGTAATTGCGCAAATTATTGCACGTAGCAGCGCCTAGGCGTAACATATGTCTGAGCTGTTGTCTAGGCGCCGCAGCTGGCACTCGATCACACACGCACACACACATCACACACACACATCACACATCACATCACAGTTCACGCCACATTAAATTAACTTGACATATTCGACTGCGGCTCGCGCTGGCACGCAACTGTTGCTAATTTTTGTTTAATATGCCGCACAAGCTCATCCTCCCCTCATCTACATGCATCATTTTGGGGGCACTGCTGTCCATCTACTTCATTGGATTTGTGCAGCACATGCTGCACGTTAAACGTTCAACGTTCAACGTTCAATGCTCAATGCTCATATGTGCGTATAGTATAAATTATCCAATTCACGCCTCAGCGCGGTTGTCGCCCTTCGGGGCAGAAGGACATAAGGGCACAAATTGTATTACCTCTCATGTAAATGCAACACTTAGGCACGCATCGACTCCAGCTTCGACTCCAACTTCAGCTTCCAGCTCCGTTTCCATTACCATTTCCATTTCCATTTCGAACTCGTTTTGCACTTGTGCTGTGGATTTGTATTTGTATTTTCGAGTGTATTCGTTTGTCTTTCGGTATTTGTGCTTGAAAAAGTTCCAATTTCTGCTGTCAAATGGCACGTAAAACAATGCGTTAGGCACAATTTGGTGTGCCAAGGTGAGGGGGGCACAGTGGGACTAAAATCATAAACAAGAGTTCAAATTATATATATGTATAAAAACTACTAACAATATTCCAATAAGTACTTACCTATGTATAATTAAATTTCATTTATTTATTTGCCCACTTTTTAATAGAACGCGTCCCACTGTGCAAGATTTCCTTGGTGGTGTTGGCACAAATCAAGCAAAACGACAACGCCTATGCGAATGTGTGAATTTCAGGACGATGACAACTGATAATAGATCGAATTACACACGCTCAGCACAGCAGCCCGAAAAGGGAAACAGGACGAAAGCAGAGCCGCAGCCCGAAGGAGCTGGAGCTGAAGATGGCTATGGCAAAGCTGTTCCTCTTCTTGTGCGACTAACAATTGTTGGGTGCAAATGTGAAAAATGTCTAGCAGGCACACACAGGCACGTTTCACACACACACTCACACACACACACTGAGAGAGAGAAAGACACAGAACACGACCCTTAAGACCCGAAAATGCGGCACAGCATTAGATAAAAAACAAAGGCATGTAATTTTTGGAGCACAGCCGTAAGCCACAAAACGAGCAAACGAAACGAAACGAGGGCTGAGGAAAAGGCGGAAACGGATTCGGAAACGGAAACGCTTGATAATCGCAGTAAGCGAAAATGCAGCGTCAACTGGGCTCAGTGTGTGAGGTTAAACACGTATCGTAATGTGGCCAACGACGATGATGAAGATAGCGCTGATAATGATAATGATGATGATATCTGATAATGCGAGTGAGGCTCAAATCACGTATACACGCATTGATAAATGCGAGCTGCTAAGTGGTGTGTTTTGGGTTAAATGCGGTGTAAAATGTGCGAGCCCATGCCCAAGTAATAGCATAATAATAACAGCATGTACAAAAAGGTGGCAAGGATTGTTCGTGGGAGTGGAGAAGGTTCTGCTGAGTGACAGTTCAGTTAGCTGCCAAGACGGCAACTGTCAGCCCTGGCGCTCTGACGCGTATAAATCGCCCAGTTGGCGGCGCACCTGGCGTGCCAGCATATGCGACACGGTTGGGCTAAGGACTTGTACATACATCTTGCTTACAGGCCAGCGCCAAATTGAAATTTAAAACGGGAAAACCAATAAAAAACAAGTTACAGACGACGCGAACGACTGCAAGGACAACGGCGAAGGCGGCAATACAAATTGCAGCGACGACAGCTCAAAGGAGGCTCGGCCCCAAACCCAATCTACTTTTAGTGCGCGGCGCAGTCAGTCGCCAGGCCCCCAATCCCAATACCCAAATGCAATTCGCGCCCAGCCTGCATACAAATGCCGAGCGGCGAAGTCAGCCAAAGGATAATATAATGCACGTTGTTGAAGAATAATGGTTTTGCCAGAAGACAACAACGTCGCTGCCAATGTCTAAAGGACTAAGCATGTCTGCCAAGGACTCACCCAGCCAAGCTCCTTTACTTCCTTTCCCATCCAGCTCTCTGTTTGCTGTACGAGACGGACAATAACGATGCCAGGCAGCAATGACAGGCGATTTTAATAGAATCCATGGAGCTTATGCCGCCAGAAAGCAACGGGACCGGGACACTGAGTGCGGTCACAATGATATTAATGCCTGGCCTATGACTTCTCTTTGCATTCATCGTTTTGCTAACCCAGCTACCAAAAGGCATGTTATGAATGTGTTAGTTGTTCAAATGTCATTCAATTTAATTTGATCTTATGACCAAAAAAAAAAAGAAAAACAATTTAAAGACTTTTGTTTTTAAATAATATTTACTGCTATCTATGAGGCAGAATAATTAAGTTGTAATAATTATTACTTAATAAATATTTCAGACATCATATTTATTATGAATGTGTTAGTTGTTCAAATGTCATTCAATTCAATTTGATCTTATGACCAAAAAAAAAAAAGAAAAACAACTTAAAGACTTTGTTTTTAAATAATATTAACTACTAGCTATAAGGCAGCTTAATCTATTTGTTCATTTTGCCGAAAAACATGAATAATTATTACTTAATAATTATTTACACTACATCATATTTACAAATTTATTATTATTTATTTTTATTATTTTTTACTTTTTTTTTATTTTTTTTATTATTATTATTATTATTACTATTTTATAAGAGAGCTCTGACAGATCTGAACTTTGGAAAACGAAAATATATTAACATTGATAAGTAAATCATCTTATTAATAATAACTATCAAATTTTGTCTTCTAACTTTAAAATTTCTTCAAGATGTCGAATCTATTTTTCTTTTATAGCTTACATTTAAAAAGATGATATTTTTTATTTTGAAAAATATTATTTACTGCTATCTACGAGGCAGCTTAATCTAGCTGAAATATAAGGGAACAACAAAAATAATTATTTACACTACATCATATTTACAAACTTATTATTATCTATAATTATTATTTTCTTTTATTAGTTTTATTAATATTGTTTTGTTAGAGAGTTTTTTATTATTTATTATTATTATTATTAGTATTTTTATTATTATTATTAATTTTATTTTATTAAAGAGATCTGACTGATCTGAACTTTTGAAAAGGAAAACATCTCAACATTGAAAAGTAAATCATCTTAGTTCGAATAACTATAAAATTTGTGTTCTAGCTCTAATATATCTTTATACCGCGAATCTATTTTTTTTATAGCTAACATTGAAAAAGTTTATTTTTTAATAACACTATTTGCTGAGGTAGCTTAATTTAGTTGAAATATAAGGGAAAAACAAAAATAATTATAACCTAATAATTATTTACATTACATTATATTTACAAATTTATTATTATTTATAAATATTATTTATTATTATTATTATAATTGATATTATTTTGTAAGAGAATTTTTATTATTTATTATTATTATTATTAGTATTTTTATTATTATTATTAATTTTATTTTATAAAAGAGCTCTGACTGATCTGAACTTTTGAAAAGGAAAACATTTCAACATTGAAAAGTAAATCATCTTAGTTCGAATAACTATAAAATTTGTATTCTAGCTCTAAAATTTCTTTATACCGCGAATCTATTTTTTTTATAGCTAACATTGAAAAAGTTTATTTTTTTAATAACACTATTTACTGAGGTAGCTTAATTTAGTTGAAATATAAGGGAAAAACAAAAATAATTATAACCTAATAATTATTTACATTACATTATATTTACAAATTATTATTATTTATAAATATTATTTATTGTTATTATTATAATTGATATTATTTTGTAAGAGAATTTTTTACTATTTATTATTATTAGTATTTTTATTATTATTATTAATTTTATTTTATAAAAGAGATCTGGCTGATCTGAGCTTTTGAAAAGGAAAACATTTCAACATTGAAAAGTAAATCATCTTAGTTCGAATAACTATAAAATTTGTCTTCTAGCTCTAAAATTTCTTTATACCGTCGAATCAATTTTCCATATAGGTATCTTTCTCTCCAGAATGAAAAAAGCTGCATTCGATGAACTTGCATCCTTTTGCAAGGCGCTGCGCGACTCAGAGTTGCGAACGGTGGCGCTGCTCGGTTGTCCCATGAAGGTTCGCAAATCGCGACGCTTCTTTCAGCTTGAGGTGACTGTGCGCGGCCATATCAGTAACGAAATGGCGCCGGAGTCACGCATTAGCTGCAAGATGGTATTCATGTGCCCCAAATTGTATCCTCGCTGCTCGCCCGAGGTGCACATCAGATCGAAGAGAAACTTTCCCGACTACTTGGAGAGTGTGATCTATGCGGAATATGATCGTGTCAGGCAGCTTTATCGTGGCTCACAGTACATTATTCTGATGGTGAGCAGTGCTCTGTATATGATCGAGCGGGAGGACCAGAGATCATCGAGTGTCGTCGCACGAGGCAAGTACAGTGAACACCAAATATATACATATTCAACTCAAATCGAATTTTGACTATATTTTGCAGTTGGCTCGAGAAACTTGTAGTCCTTTGGGTTGAGCTGCGTTTTGTTCAAAAGAATGCATTTTATCAGAATAGTGTTGAATATTTTATAAATTAAGTGTGATTGTCCGCCTGTGGCGCCCAACGTAAGACAATTGGTTAAAGAATCGTGAAAGTATAAAGTTTTTTGTGTGTATGTCAAATTGAATCTAAATAGAACTTTTCTACTTTGAACTGTGTTGTTAAATGATGAAAGTGATAAAAGTATTTTTAATTGTAGTAGCGAAAATATGCAAATCACAATTGCTAATCGTAGAAAGTATCTTTTATAGCTTGTGGTATGTTATGGCAACATTAGCAGTAAAAACAAGTTGAAGACACGTTCCACACGAAAATCGCTGCATGTCCTTGTAGAAAAGCCAGGGCACTGCATTAAATAAGGAGGCTATAAAAATATGAGTATGGGTAAAAACATACATACATATATCCTATTTATGATTCAAGCAAACCAACTGCAACTTTTACAGTCTGCACACACACACGAGAGTATTGGGTATAAAAATTTCCACACGCTTACACAAAAATTGCCAATTAAGCGCATTTATGACTGCAACGCGAGAAATATGTGTGGCATGCAACTAGGCGTTGGACTTGGCCCCGAAACCAGACCGTCCCTTTTGGGGCAAAGGAAAAGGGAGGGGGGCCCCATAAACATTCTTAATGTGGAGACGTGTGCACTCGTCGTGGGGCACTGCCGCACCGGATTATTAAGAAACAATGAAGCTTGGCGAGCGACGCCTGCAAGTATGCAATAAAAGCGGACACATAATGCCAAGTTTATGGCGCAAGTTAAAACCGGAAACTAAATAGTTGACACCGCGCAGACATTGCCAGCGGATTAACATTTACTGTCCAGTGGCGGAGTCAACATCACGCGTTTCTTTGCCCTCGACAGGGTTGCTTCGCTGACCGAGGGGTGGGAGTTTTCTTTTGGGGGTTGTCGCCTGGCTCTGTTGGACTGTCTCGTAAAGCGCACAAATGACAACATAATTTGTAATTTGAATTTGTTTCGTGTTCGAGCATAAGCAATGAGCTCGAAAATTCCAACAGACTGTAGTCATGCTGGCCGCCGCCAGATGGCGCTTTGATGACCATCCGAAATTTAATTCGCATTGCGATGTCCACTTTGAGAGAATTATTTAATATTATTGTGGTTTCTAAGTATCTGAAATTTTTTGAATATATTCTATGCTTATGAAACTTTTATAATAGAACATTGTTCAAGTAAAAAAGATTTAAATTCAAATTACTCAACAAAAGTTTTTCTTCAGTTAAATCTTCATTTAAGGTTTGCAAGATAAATTTCCTTATATATGTAGGTGTGTAAGAGTATTGAATCTTCGACTTGCTGTAGATAATTTTTGGTTCTTTTGTTCATCGTGACAGCGAATTCATTTCACTTAAAACGGGCGACAATCAACCGCAAATTATTTTCTTCATTGCAAAGAACAATGGGAACAATTTACCAACAAGGTAATCTATGAAGAGGAGGAAGTTACCATAGTCCAAATATATACATATATATATAAATAGAGAAGGGCACTTGCATTACAAATAATTAAAAAATTGGCGTGGCAAGAGCCACAGTTAATTTAACGAGCTGCGTCGGCCACGGCGACGAGGACGAGGACGACTTAAAGAGCTGCCAGGAGTCGTCAGAAGCTGGCGGGTTTCACAGCCAGGACTAAGTATACTTTGGTCTTAGCTGATTTATGCGCTTATCACGCAAGCGTCGCCGTTTTTATGGCCTGTCTCCGGCGTTGTCTGCCTGGCGTCGTTTAGTTACCGGCCATAAATGTCCTGAATGTCCTGCCGCATTGGCGACGCACACAAATTTGCCATTTTAATGCCACGACAAGCTCGACGAGCGCTTTTCAATTTTGCAATACCTGCTACGGCTTAGCCTCCACCAAGCCACCATTCGCATCCTTCCCCTCCCCCCATCCAGCCCGTCGTCCTCTGCCGTGACAGTTTTTCATTACGCACAAATCCTTCGGGCATACAGTCGCCAATGTCGTCACAGCCGCATTAAAGATTGAGTGCCATAGAAATATCTCGCTGTGTTTGCGGTTGACTAACAACTTGCCAAAAAATTGCGCCGAGTTGCAAAAAATTAAAAAAAAAATTGGAAAAGGATATCCAAAAGATAAAAGAGTGCTGTGAAAATGTGAACTGTTTTACGAGGATTTTATGTGATATTTAATAGTCAGCACATGTTGTTTAAAATACTTTGGATATAGAGGAAAATTATATTTAATAGTTAATACTGAAACAGATGGAGTTTATTCTTATTTTCTATCTATCTATTTTGTTATCTATTTATTATCTATTATATTATTTTATTATATCTATTTGGTTTTTACTAAAGTATTTATTATATTGCATTGTATTGTTTTATATTGTTCTTATTGGATATTTACCCAGTCAAACTGATCAAGAATAAATACTTAAGTAGGTTTAAAATACCCAAGAAGCAATCAATTTTTTCAATAAATATTATAGATTACTTATTTTTAAGTTATTTCAAAAAGAGTATTTAAATAACTAAATCACTCAATTTTTTCCATAATATTAAGTATTTTCTTTTAAGTTAATTTAAATATATCACATAAATAGAGGAAAGCCATATTTAATACTCAATATAGAATCAGCAAATGAAGTCCAAAATAAAATTTTAATAATAAGAACTATTGAAAATGATCTCCCAGACAAACTGATCAGTAATACATATTCTTCTAGGTTTTGTAGACGTTTCCTCAGGTGTTTAAATAACTCCATTTTTTCCACAGTATTCAGTACTTATTTTTAAGTTATTTCGAATAGAGCCTACTTTAGGACTATAAAATATAAACACAAACGTATCCATTGCAGTTTGCTTATCAAAATGTCCTTTTGGCTTTAAGCTGAAGACACTCGTGTGCAGCCAGCTCCGCCTGATGCTTGTATCCTTGTATGCATGTCCTGTTCGCGATGTTTTTCGTTTTTTCGTCTTTTTTTTTAGCAATTTGGCCCCAAAAACTCTTTGAAAGTGACATTATGCAAGTTGTGAGCGACAACTGCAGCTATCTAAATTACCCAAAGACATCCGGCATTGGGTAGCAAAAGGACTTTGACGCCGTCGCGCTGCACGCTCAAGGATAAACAGGACGCGCCCAAGGAAGCTGCTGATGCTGCTGCTGATGCTGGTGTCTGTGCCATTTGTTGACTGCCAATTTTATTTGGGCTACGGAAGGAAGTGTATCAAGGATGTGTGCATGTGCTAAGGACTAAGCGCAGTTAAAAGTCCTCCGCTAGATAACCATAGCAAGTGCTTTGGCATGCGCATAAAAGATAAGTTAATGCAATGCCCAATGTCCGAACGGCTCGGCCGGCTTTCGAAGGGTTCGCCAAGTTCGCCGCGTTCGCCCGGCTCGCCAATTAATGAGCTATCGTCCTGGCGCGTCCATCGAGCGGCACGTGTTAACATTTGGCCAAGTGTTGCGTACTTCAAGTGCCGCGCTGCCAATGCTGGCAGTCACGTATCCTGCGTGAGTTACGGGCCACGTCAGGACTAGCCACGGCCAAACATGTTTGTGCACGTCCCAGACAACAAGGACATGGACACGGCAACAGTTACCGTGCACGGTTAGAACACCAAAAGACACTCAACATTTACGAGCACGAGCAGGAGCAGGCCCCCTGCCCCCCGCCCCATCGTCGCCTAACGATGCAGCGGCAAACGCCTCAATTCGCTGTTGAGCAGCATTTGGACCCGCGTCACCACCGGTACAATCATATACAGTCCCAGATGCTGCTCCAGCGCCAGAGCGATCTGTGCCCGCAGCTTGACGTCCAGCTCGGCGCTCACGTTCCGCTTCTCAACAAGTTCAACGCGCGGCAGCTGCAGCGGATAGTTGGTCGGACAATTGAAGATCAGCTGAAGAGCAATCCCATCCGTTTGGCCATCCTGGTAGTTGTACGTACTCAGCGGCACCTTGAGCCGCAGCTGGGGACTGCGGCACAGCACCAAATAGGGCAGTCCCAAATAATGCAGGGTTAGCACCTCGTTACTCTGCAGATTCTTATTGAATCTGGCCACGGTCTCTAGCTTGTCTTTGCGCTCTACTTTCTCGCTGTCGGACATTCTGCGATACTTGTACAAATTTTGGTAAACTTGTTTTCCGTTTACTTTTACTTTATGCCCCGAAATTTGTTTGAAATGTTAGGCTAGGCTAAACAGACGTCCCAGCAGGATTAGCAAAACGAGATGGCTTCTATTCAGCTTCTAAAAGCTGTCAGGAATTGCATTGTTCCCACCTGGCGATATGGTATGGTATATGGAATAACAACCAAAACTCTTTAGATCTGGGAGAGATTAGAAAACCACACAAACCTTTTAAATGGTTGCACATCCAGGGGAAGTCCTGCGAGTAGAAGGCTCAAACAAAATTGATCTTGCCCCAAGCTATCCTTAAAATTAATAAGTAAAAATAAAAATGTTGCATAAGTTGAATTTCATCAGTTTAATTTAAGTTGTTGTATACAAAAATAGAACAATTCAATTTACTCCAATAAATAAAAAAGCCAACACTAAATTCCATTAGCTGACAGTGCAAGAAGATGAAGAAGAAACGATATATATTTTGATATAAAGAAAATGGTTTACGGAATCCTAGGATAAATGCAGTTTTCTCAGATTGTTGTTGTGCTGGGCACCAAGTACGATCAAGAAAATAGTGGCGAGCTTCATGATGAGGCCAGGAGTTATATTACCAACTGTACAGAATACTGACTGTAGACCAGCTTTTATACCCGACCTAATCGAGTGTGTCAAAATAGTATTCGCCATGTTTTTATATTGTATTTACTAGAATACTTTTTTTACTTCACTTTACATATATCATTCTCGCCTGTTCTTCCCAATGTAAACATGTTATATAATCATTACTAATTCCACTTGGACACGCTCCAAAATATCGGGCTTAAATTCACTATTCTATTCAGTTGACAAAGTTAAGTCCTAGACTGATCATGAAGTTTGCTCTGATTTTCATCACTGATTATTGTTACTGTGTAAAGCAGCTTTTATAGCCGATGCTTCAAAATGTGTCGAAAAAGAATTTGCGAAGCTTATTTAATATATTTATTGAAAATGGGTAAACAGTCTCAGAGTTATTTTGTGCAAGTGGCAGAGTTAATTTGTGTGGCAAATAAAATAACTCCATCGTGTCGGTGATGTTAATAGAAATATTTATATTTTCTTTAGGCTTTTAGCAAGTAATCTTTAGTAGTTTATATTCTTCTAATTCCTTGAGTTGACACTCGTAAAGTCAATCGTTTCAAATAAATAAAAAAATAAATAAAAAATTCAGCTAAGTACCATATAAGCTTATCTCCTTGTCCAATATTTTATAATATCGTTGTTTACAGAACTGAAGCCAGTAATTTATTAAAGTTGTTATAGTTAAGCATTATACAGAATATTTCACTTTTATTATATCGCAGCGAATAAAAGACTTCAAAATGAATGAAAAGATAAGCCAAATAGAACCTTTCTCTTTTGTTTAATTATTTTTCTAATCGATTGCTCAAACGCATTTATTATTTATTTTATTTTATTTATTTTTTAAGTATTTTGTTTTATTATTATTATTATTTGTTTTTTATTTATTCAAAAAAATAGCTTTTTTTTAGTTTTAGTTTTGTCTTATATATTTATATATATATCTTATAAAAACCAAACAGTTTAATATAAATTTTTTAGTCACTAATTAAAAAAATGCTTAAATTAACTCAAGAAATCCTTCCTTTTTTTTTTTAAATTTTATATTTATATTTGATAAATAGGTTTTCTGCTAAAAGTGAAAGAAATCCTTGAATGATGCTTCCTTCTGCGAATTTCAAACATGACACACAATTTGTATACCCTTCTAACGCACTTACTATGAGCTTAGGGTATATAGCAAATTAAGAAGTCTGGTTAGCTTATTTATATTTATGCATAAATAAATATATATAAATATTCCTTTGCGCGATGGTCTGATTTGATTAGCGCAGATTGGTCGACACGCTTCCATTTCGCTAGCTATGCAAATTAGTTGTGTGATTATCGCGAAAATTGGCAAGCCAAGCATTAAGGAAGAACACTCCGCAGCAACCCTCAAGTCGCAACAACCCGCTTTGTGGTTGCCGTTGGGCGGCTCAGACGTGCGTGAGCTCGAGATCGCATATGAGTAACATTTGTATTTGTATTGGCAGCGAAATTAGCATTTTAAAGCAGTTTGTGCCACGTGAGACACTCGTGTGTGCCCCGTGCCCCGTGCCTCGTGTCCTTGTGTCCTTGTGTCCGGTGTGCGTCTCAGTTTTCGCTTTGATTTCACGCACTGACGCGCCAGCAACTAATGAGATGGAGAGAGAACTGAGCATTCAGTTATGATTTCTACAGATTCGTCTTCATTCACGCAGGCTGTCAATCAAATTTCAATCAACTCTTTGCTGTCCTCAATCTTTATTATTGTGAGTGCCACTCGCCCGAACGGGGCCGGGGAAACACTTCACACATTGCGCATACGTCGCATGGTCGCAGGCTTCAAACTCACTCAAACATGTTGCCGTTGCCGTTGCCGTTGCCCCTGCAACAACTCCAGCAACAAACTGCGAGTGGTGCTGGTCGTGCTTAAGGGTGGTGCTGGGTGGTGCTGCAATTGCTGAACTGTTGTTGGAGACGGCCGGAGCCGAGAGCTTTTGTCGCTGTCGTTGTCGTTGTCGGCTCTTGGCCAGACGCTTGCCGCATGTTGGTTGGCTGGCTGCGGCACGTGGGGCACCTACCCCTGCCGGCAACGCCCCAGAACGTGACCGAACTGAATTGTAGGCGTGCCCCTTGTCAGTCGGCGAACGCGTCCCAAGAAATCCGCAACGCTGCTGACATTTTAGCTGCGGCCGTTGCAATTCCCAGCTGCAGCCGCCTTAAAGATGAATTTCGACAAATTTTGATTCACAGTCTATTGACTTTTGGCAGTTGGGAGTTGCCGTTCTGATTGGCCGCCGCATCGGGTGGCAACCTTTGGGCGGGCAGGCACTTCACAGCGTTCTCTGGCTTTGTTTTAAGAGCTTTTGTCGTGCCACAAAAGTTTGAAGCACTTGTTTACGATTTCAAGTGCATTTGTTGGACCTGTCATAATTTGGAGCTGCACTCGCTTCGATCTCTCTCTGCCTCTGCATCCTGCGGGAAAGCTGAAAGTTTTCCACTCCCAGGCACTGGCGCAAATCTCAGCTGTTAAGTTCTTCACTTTGGTTATGCTAATGAGGCAAGTTTTGTCCTTGCCTAATTCGAAAACGAACCCTGAAATTATCAGTTCGTAGTTCGAAGTCCTTGTTCAAGTCCTTGAAAATACGCCAAACAAGCGGCCAGAAATACCAAATTTTAGCTGCCTTAAGGTATGAGTTAAGGACTGTTTTGTTAGGAAAAAATTTTTTTTCTTGGGCTTTTACAGGTTAATTATGTTAAGATAAGATAAATATCGGAATACAAATAAAAGCTTACTTTGGAAAATTAATATCAATATTCAACTGGGCAGTTTTTTATAACAATTTTGTGAAAATTATTTAAGTCTTTAAAGATCATTTAACCTTCTCAATTGTTTTTTTTTAGCACGCGTCATATCCGAAAACAACTCCGAAATTATCGACATGTACATACATATATACGTACATACATTTATTATATAGGCACACCCAACGGGCATGTTGAACAAGCAAATCATATTTTTACCCATTTCTCGATAAGATATTATGTTCGATAGCATGTTATAAAAGGCGGAGCACTTGGCCAGAAGCTCTGTGAAGCAGTTGGAAGACGTTTAAAAGACGTTGGTCCAGCATGAAATACGCGACTCTTTTATTACTCGGGCTGCTGTTGGCCACAGCCCTCCTCAGCGATGCCCAGAAACAGGGCGGCAAAACCAAAAGCAAGTCCAAGTCGAAGAACAAGCTGAAGACCACAGAGGCACCTCCTCTAGAGAGGTCGACTCTTCTCAAGGCTGAGCCCTGCTCGGCGGCCAAGTGCAAGTTGCCCGAATGTCGCTGCTCGGATGCGCTTTTGCCCAGGCCCAAGTTCAAGGGCAAGGAACAGGAAATTCCGCAGGTGAGTCCAAGTTAATATTAAAAAAATATATGTAAATAAATAAAATAATATAATAGTCTTCTAAATTTAACAAGCGATAGGCTTTTTAAAAAGTTAGAATTTACCCAGTAGTAACCCGATTAGATTAATTTTTATTGTTTATCATTATTTTAACCATGAAAATTGCTCGCAATAAAAATAGCACCGCTTGGAGTAGGTATACTAAATAAATAAAATATCAAAAAATAAATAAAAAGTAAAAACACAATTAGTTAGTTTCCTTCGGTTATTAGTTATTTACAAAATAAAATTTTTTTTTTTAAATCATTTATTTTAAGTGGAAAGAATTAATAGATCGATAGAAAGAATAGTAGAATGCAGGTGCTACCTTGGTATACAATGCTATAAAGTAGTGAAAGTGGTTACTAATAATATATTAACAGCTATAGATACTTTCCAGCTTTTATATAATTATCATCCATCTTCAACTTGTTTCCCCCTTTTAGTTTGTTACCATCACCTTTGACGATGCCGTCAATGCGGTCAACTACGCCCAGTACGAGCTGCTCTTCGAGGGTCTGAGCAATCCGGATGGATGTCCTGCCACGGGCACGTTCTTCCTGTCGCACGAGTACACGGACTACGTGAGAGTAAATGCTCTCTACAATGCGGGTCACGAGATCGCGCTGCATTCGGTGACCCACGGCAGTGGGACTGACTACTGGCGGGGTGCGGATGTGGCGACGATTGAGCGGGAGTTTGGTGCCCAGCTGCAGATGCTGGAGACGTTCGCCAAGGTGGACCGGGCCAGTGTGCAGGGCATGCGTCTGCCCTTTCTGCAGATCTCGGGCAACAACAGCTTCGAGGCGGTCAGGAATCTGGGCCTGAGCTACGACAGCTCCTGGCCGACGCAGCAGCATAAGCAGCCGGCCATGTGGCCGTATACCCTGGACTATCTGTCCATACAGGATTGCCAGATTGGACCCTGTCCGGATGCATCCCTCCCCGGCGTGTGGGTTAATCCCATGGTCACCTGGACAGACACCGAGGGCTACAGCTGCTCGATGATCGACGCCTGCGTCTATCCGCCCGCCGACGAGGTGGACGCCCTGTTCGACTGGATGCTGGAGAACTTCAATCGCCACTACGAAGGCAACCGGGCGCCATTCGGAATGTATCTGCATGCGGCTTGGTTTGCACGCGGTCGCAACTATTTTGCTGCCTTCAAGAAGTAGAACTTACACAGAGCACATTTTTATGCCACTAATCGAAATCCATCTTTGCACAGATTCATGCATCACCTGACCAGCTATCCGGACGTGTACATGACCGGAGTATCGCGCATGCTGGAGTACGTGAAGAAACCGGTGCTGGGCCAGCCCTTCAAGGGCTGCGAGCAGAGACCGAACTCCAGTTGCCAGGCGGTCCACTGCAATGTCCAGAAGCTGTCGACGGGGGAGACGAGGTATATGAGCGTCTGCGACAAGTGCCCGCTTGTTTATCCCTGGCTGGATAATCCGTTGGGCCAGGACATGTAAATGTTGCACAGCCAATAAACAGAGCATGTTATAATGAAGCGACCATGTTGTTGTTGTTGTTGTTGTTGTTTTTGTTGTCTGGCTGCCATTTGGCCATTTGGCCATTTTCCATTGCCCACACATAGTTACGGCCATGATCTAAGCCAATTTACATCCTCAGACCGAAAACGTCACTGATAAATGACTTGAAATTATGCGCCCGGCCGTGTGGCGCTTAATTAACTCATTCAGCGCACCCTTCAAGCCCCCATTTTATGGCCCCCTTATTTCAGTCGCGTTCACGTCGAGACTTTGTCAATTTCGTCGGTGCCGGCCTAAAGTGTAGCCATATTTTATGGCATGAATTAATACGCCACACGACGCGTCCAGTGGGCCAAGCGCCTCTTGCTCCTCCGACAGGAGCTGTCAATGCAGCTGCTACCTGTAAATGACGCGAACGTGCACCAGGACGAGGTCGCCGCGAGTAAAGTACGTGCCTGGACATGTGTCCGGCAGAGCGACAGTCGCGACCGTCGCGACAGTTGCATTTTTGGTTAATGGACCTCTAACTAATGGCAGGCACTGTCACTCGACTTGTGTGACTTTTGGAGGGGTTGGCCTCGGACTTTAGGGCCGCCTGCGGTGAAACATTATCTTTGCATACATGCAACATAAATTGAGGCACCAACTGACTCCAACAATTGTTAATCTTCTTCAATACAGACTTAAAGACAATTTAATCATAGTACATTTACAAAATAGACAGACTTCTCAATATGGAAAATAGTCAAGAAAAAAGTAGAAGCTACTCCAATCAGAAAATAATCTGTTAGCTGTTTTATCTTTTTATGTTTTTTATTTTTAAAGTAATTTTACCTCAGTAAAGTTATCATATTTTATCGATTTTTTTTTTATTTTCACTCATAGTTGATATTTAAATTAAATCATTAGAATATTTGATTCATTATGTAGTATTTTATCAATAGAAATTTAACTTTAAAACTCTCTTCAACGAAAGTTGATATTTAGTGCTAAAGAAAGGTAAGGCCAAAATAAATGTATGGAATAAAATATTACTTAAATTCAAAACAGATTCAATTGATAAGATTAGTAAGATATGAATTCTTCCACTCATTGTGAGAACAATCGCAATCATAAATTTAAATAAACCTATTTTAAACATAACAAATTATCGCATCACTTTAATATGTATTTGTAAGACAATCTCATCATGAACACATTCAAAAGAATTTTTTATTTAAATTCGTTTAGCAACAAATTAAAAATTTAGTAATTGGCTAACAAATTTTGTAATAATTTTCTTAAACAAGTTAGTCCCTCCACAAAATTAATTAACTTTTCACAGCAAATAAAGTTGTTTTAGACATTCCGAAATATTTATACAAGCATTTTAAATATTACAAAAATTTGTTTCTATAATAGATTTTAATATTAAACTGAGGCTCCTCGGACTCGCTTGTGGCAATGTTTGTTGGCCAGAATGTAGCCCGGTGGGCAGCTGGCGTCCAGTATGTTGTAGGGTCTGACCAGGATGGTGTTGTTGGGGCTCCACTTGGGTGGTTTCAGCACGGGCAGTCGATGGGTGGCACTTAAAATGGGCTTTGTGGTTTCGGCCTCGACAATTTCACTGTCGGAGCCTGCGACATGTTGGTAAAGTGTCAGCAATAGAAACAAGTAAAGGACACCGCGAACAGATTCTTGCAACATTTTTACTTTCAGTTCAAGCTGCAACTTTAACTCAAATCAACTCGTCTCCCAACTCCGCAAAGATAACTGAGTCTTTGTCAATTTGATGGTTCACTTTTAGCAGATTTCTGCGTTCAAATGTTGGCCAATTTCGAAAGCAGTTGCTGCCTTTTAAGGCACATGGCCGAGAGAGCTCGTCGAACAATAAATAATAGCCGCCGTTCAAGGTTACTTTTGCTATAAAATAGATCTCAAAGATAAGCTCAGCTCGTACTTGTAAATTTCCTTGAGCTTGGCGAAAATATTTATATTTATGCTACTTTAATAATTTCAGAGATATACACTGTAAGAAATGTTTTGTACTTAATTGAATAATTTTAAAAATTTATTGAAACTCACAATATGAATACTTAGTTAAGTAGAATGAATAAATATAATTGGTAAAAATGTATTTAAAACTTTCTTGCGCTCAATATGAATATTTAATCAAGTAAACAGAAATTGTCATAAGTTTTCTTGCTGTGTACTTGACATGGCAACAATCAATGCCAAATGAAAAGCAGCCAAGTTAAACTTTGCTTTTATGAAAATGAAGGAAACCCGCAACAAATGCCGCTGGAAAAGCCAAGAAAATTGCAAATATTTACTGATTACTTTGGCAAACGCTGCTGATTAACAGAGACGCAACCATTGTCCGCACTCAGAGACAAAAGACATTCAGTTCAGTTCCCGTTTTCCTCAACACAACTACAACAATTACCTGGCAAAATGTTTTGCATTTTCTCATAAAATATTCTTTCTATTGACTTTCGCATTTTATTTGGCACACACACACACACACACAGATATTTTGCATACATTTAGCTGGTTTTGGAGGTTGTCATAAATAAATGACTATACGACTCGTGTGGTTGGGGGAAAAAGCCTCCCTTCGTCTGCATCAGCTGCCAGAGTGGAAAACACGCATTATTTTAATGTATTTTTATACACTTGCTACAGTAGGGCACGCCCACCGAGAAGGCTGTTCGGCATTTAGCGCAGGGTTGCCGAGTCTTTCAAAAATTATGCCATTTAAAGTGACATTTTTATGCTTTACATTTTTTTGTTTGCCTCTTTGCTAAAATTATTGTACTTAGCTACTTATGAGCCTGACACATTTGCGATGAGACCCCAGGGAACTTGGCTACCTTTCTGGCAATAGAATTCTCTAAATTATTATTCTTAAATAGCTGACATTTGTTAAGGGTGGCAAAAGTGGCCCCATTCAAAAAAAAAGTGCAGTAAAGGAGAGACTTGTTATGAAAAAAATTGGCGAAGTTAAACAAGGAATCTGTGATGGGTATTTATATATATACAGTATAAAACTAGTACGTAAGAAAATAATTTAAAATATACATATTTATAAAAAAAAGACGAAGTTAAACAAGGAATGGAATGATGGGTATTTATATATTTTAAACTAGCATCTATATACGTAAATTCGATTTATTTCCTATAAGAAAAACTACAACATTTATATGATATTTTAACCACTTGCGTAACAAATGAAAATAATATAAATAAATAAATATTTTAAAAAAAGACGAGCTTCAACAAGGAATCTCTGATGGTTATTTATAAAAATTAAATTAGTATCCATATATGTAAGACCACTTTCCTATTATAACATTTAAATATGCTTTTAACAACTTGCTGTACAGATGAAAATAATTTAAATAATGAACCATTTAATTTCAGCTATTTGAAGAAACACTTGTTAAATGTTACTAAAGCATTTCAATATTACAATGTGTGTTATACACTGGAGGAGTTATTTTCAATCTCTAAAAATATGTTTTAACTAAATGTAATATATTATTAATTAATTGATATTTGATAAGGTCTATATTATTTTATACTAAGAAAATTTGTTTTATTCTGGTAAATTTAATCACATTTAACACCTGCTTGAAACTAGACACGTGTGAAAACATTAAATAGCTTTTAACAATGAAACTTTGTGAAACCTTTATTGGCAAATATATTCAAATAAATATTTAACAAATATTCTAATTTTTTTGTTAATTTATGATTTTCTTTTTAATATCTATGCTATTAATTACTGGCAATTGGCTTGTTTGTGAAATGTGTGGGAAATTGGCAATTTGAAATTAAAAGCTTAGTAAGAGATTCATATTTAAATGAATTTATTTTAAATAAATAAGTTCGATTTTCCAGTAAATGTATAGCGTAAATTATTATGACAGTAGCTTTAATGACTTACCTTACCTTACCTTCAACACTTTAAATAGTAATGGAATAAAGTAATATTAACTAAATAAAGGAAAATATATATTATGAATACCTATTTTTTATAATTATTTCTCGTTTGCATTTGTAAAACGACAGCTATATATATTTTATATTTTAGCTGGACATTCCCTTCTTAACTTTATCATACAAACCTTTTTTGTTATTAGTTCGATTTCCAAAAAAAAAAAACAGAAAAATAACAACAAAAACTTAACCTTGCTTTTAATTAATTGAAATTAAATAATGCATTGCGTGAGCAATGTTTAAACTTTAAGCTTGAAACTGACGATATTTTATTCATAAAGCAAGTGCATTTTTGTGATTCTCAGGCGGATCGAGAGGCAATTTCATTATGCATGCTAATTATACAAGTTTGTGTTTCATGTTTTCTCTTATCGCTGGAGACAACCGACAAATACTGAGAACCGGGGGCTATCGAGTGGGCAACTGTTCTCTCAGTTGTTAGTCTTGAGTGGAATTTCGGGTAGAGTAAACGTGTTTTACATTATGGCAGTTAAATTAAGGAAACAATTACCCTTGGCTGTGTCTGTATTGCTGCTCTGGCTCCATTTCGCGTTGCCAACGTGCGAGGCCAAACCTGGCTTAAATCGCTCTACACAGTCAGCTGATGAGAATGTCAAGATTGTAGATAATCTAAAAGCGAGAGGCCAATCGGATCAGGACACAAGCTCGGTGGCAGCAAGGAAATCAATAAAGAAGCCATTAAATATGACTACAGAAAGGTCCACCGAGGAGCACCAGGATGTAGACTTAGATACTGATATGGATCAGTTGCCTGGCGTGATTGCAGGAAAAAATTCAAGAACATCAATAAGAACTAGAGAGAAGTCCACCGAGGAGCACCAGGATGAAGACTTAGATACTGATATGGAGCAGTTGCCAGGCAGGATCACAGGAAGAGATCCAAAGGCTCCGTTGATTGGACCACGGATCACGCTCGACTCGGTGGCCGCCTGCGGAGAGGGTTTAATGCTATTCAGTCACCATTGTCGGAAGGCGGCTTGAAAAGAAACCAATCAATAAAAATCGCATGCACGAAGCTAGACTTGTTTTGACTGTATGTTGGGGCTGTGCATATACGAACGACGGGCACTGTAGAGCTTTTGCTACTAGACTTTTGTTTATACTTCAATGAGTAACGCTGAGCTTTGGCTTCCATTTTCCAGTTTTGGAACTGTGAAGCGGTCGCAGCTTCGTGTTTTTGTATCTT
Source organism: Drosophila lacertosa (assembly GCA_004143845.1). Taxonomy (NCBI): domain Eukaryota; kingdom Metazoa; phylum Arthropoda; class Insecta; order Diptera; family Drosophilidae; genus Drosophila; species Drosophila lacertosa. The sequence continues at coordinate 9,940 of SCDZ01000268.1, read as the reverse complement.
ATACGTATACACACACACATACATATAAACACTTGTTTTTTTGTTTATTTGCTAAACAAGCTAATAACAATTGATTCTTATCGTGAGTGTCTGTGTCTGTGCCTATTTCTCCCAGAGTCTGTCTGGAGATCTTCAACGCACGTCGCGTGTCAGTCTCGAAAGCTCAGCTGAAGCGGCCAAACGCGTTTTATTCCGTTCGCTCTCCCAGCGCCCTTTTAGCGGGTAAACAACAACAACAACAACAACACAACAATGCAATTGACAGCCGTTCGGACACTGCTCTTGGGCCTTGTGGCCTGGAAGATCTGCGGCGTCGAGTTGCGTCTGTGCGACGATCGCATCGTGTTTCCCGATGACAACGGCAGGCCAGCAATTTACACAGAGAGCAGCAGCACCACCAGCACCACTAGCACCACCTCAACCAGCAGCACCACCAGCACCACCAGCACCACGATCAGCAGTTTAACCATGGACAACAACAGCACCACCACCACGGAGTCGCCTTTGGACAACTCCACTTTGGATGCACTTCATCCCCAGCTGAATGGCAGCACAACGGAGCTGCCCACGCTGGACAATCGCATCCTGGTGGACACTTTGCCCATTTGTCCGCCCGGCCAAAAGCTGCGAGCGGGTCGATGTCGCAATTCAGCTTAAAAACAAAAACAACTATTAAAACTTACGAAATTTACGATTAGCATATACAGTGATAAAGTGTGTGTGTGTTTGTGTGTGTGTGTGAGTAAATAATTAATTGTTTTGTATCTCTTATGTTCACATCGAGTTTTGTAATTACTGATATTACTTTGCCAAAATTTTATTGAGCAACCAGATCGATTTTTGAATGCACTTTCTTTTTTTTATATATATACAATACTATGTTGAACTAAAATCTGATATGTGTGAATGTATATGGGATTATTCCAGTTAAATTTAAATTTAACAAGGTGTAGGCCTACACTTAAGTATTACTTTATGTATTAATTTTTATGTATACAAAAAAATATATTTAATACACATACACCTAATTAATCATATTTTAAAAGAAATATTTTTATTAAATTGTCGATTCAGTTTAATTTTGCCAATCACTACAAAGCATATGCTCAAGTCGATATTGCCGGTGTAAGTGTATTGGAAAAAAATCCCCTTTAAAGGCACTGTAATAATTACCTTATCTTTGAATCAGTATTACCAACAAAATTGCAGAGTCAGTAGGGGGTGAGAGTTTTGGCCAGACAAACAGAACAACAGAACAACAGCAACTAAATACACAAAGGAAAAAAAAAACTATCTAGACAGAAAAATCTATTCACATGCATTTAAAAAAGGAAAAAACGTTAACCAGTCATCACACGACTGAATACTCGAAATATAATTTGTAGTATCTTCTTTATTCATTGTATAATGTTTGATTTCTTAGCTCATCTGTTTACACAAATACTGTTTATGAAGTTTTTTAAACAGCAATAAATTTCTGTATACCGTATAAGAGCTGACCGCATAGTCTTATCAGCCGCCGTCGAATCTAAATGGAATTCAATTTTCTGGTTAGTTAATCGAAATCTCGCCGAGATGATCTCAGTCTTAGTTTAGCGATCGACATCGCCAGAAGCTCGAGTGCAGCCTAAGAACCTAAAGATGACTTCTCAGCTGGGATTCTTATCGCTCAGCCTGCTGCTGATAACCCTGCTAAATGCGCAGCCAATGCAGGCCAGGCCACAATATCATTCACATGGCGAGCATTCGCCCAGCCGCGAGGTTTGGGCCCATTCACAGCCACCGAGGTGAGAGTTCGAAACTAGGTTGTTTGCTTTTGTAGCTTTAACTGATTTCACATCTATTTAGGCCTCCTTCACTTTATTACCATGGACACGCACACGAATTCGAATACGGACCCGGACACGGACAAGGACACGGACACGGACACGGACATGGCTGGCACCGTGAACACGGCCATCACCACAATCAATACGCCGGTCAATATGAGCGCAACAACCCGGCAAGACCACATTACGACCCCGAACCGAGATATCCTGGTCAACATGGAGCTGGTATTGGACAGACCAGACCTGGATATTCTGGCGTAAATAACGGTGTTCGGCCGGCTTACAGGCCAAATGAGCACGACGAGGAGAACGAGCAGGGGGCTCAGCCCTTACAGCCACGCCCCCAAACGGAACAACATGGTCATCGCGCTGATCCCCTGGTGCCACGACCGGGCCTTGCAACAGATAATGATGAAGTTGGCAGCTCCATTCAGCCACGTCCCCAACAGGGTGGTCGTCATACCGACGTTGATGAAGTTGGCAGCTCCTTTCAACCACGCCCCCAACAGGGCAACCAAGGCCAATTTGGATTTGAACAGTGGCAAGCTGGCAACTCTGGCAGCGCTGCCACTCCGTTGCAGCCACGCCCCAGCAAAACTCCATTCGTATTTCAAGAGCCCGACAATGGAGGATTTAGCGAGCCCATTCAACCACGCCCCACAAACACTCAGTTGATTTTCCAGACCACTGACGACAGGGTCAATCCGAAACCCATCCAACCACGTCCTGGACAAGCTAATGCTGGATTGGCGCAGCACGAAGATCAGTCAGCTGGCCACACCTTCCAGCCACGTCCGAGCCCCGCGTCGGACAGCGAGAGTTCAGTTGATGATAATATTGCCTCCATATTCAACACCCAAAACTTTCTCTCCCCCACACTGAACGAGGACAGCCCAAGGGATCCCAAGTCTCAGCCAGAAAGTGTCGGAGAACGGAACCTCTTTAATACTGGGCCGATGTGCCCAGAGGGATCCGAGATGCAGGGCGGACATTGTCGCCGCAAAGCTTAAGCTTGAGTTTTCACTTTACAATTAAGTTAATTGGCTGAACAAACAAACAATCGGTTAATTTGTTAAGTAATTTTGCTAAATGTTAAACATATTTAATAACTAAACATTTGCATACAATTTGTTAATAAAATAAACTAAATGAAAAGAATTGGTTGTGATTCTTTATTAAGCTGTTGTTTGGCAACTGTTTAGAAAATAATTTGGTCTCAAGACTTTGTAGCAGGTTTTGTCGAGGTAATATTTTAAATAAATAGGTCTAGTCTAAAAGATCTTGTCTTGTTAATACATAAAAAGTTTTATTTTATTTTTGTATTTATTTAATTTATATTCATTTATAAATTTTCTGTATATTACTGATCTACAAAAGTATTTGCAATTTTTTTTTCTATTTTGCACATCAAAAACTGATTACATAAATACAAATACAAACAAACATAATATGTACATATATATTTCAAATAAAATGGAGCCCTCTCAGATTGCAATAGAAACTGTTATCAGTTTATTTAGTTGTCAGTTATAAACTCTTATACCGACAGCTGATTTTAAATTGAGCTTGACACATCAAAAAACGTCAATAAATTTGAATATAAATGCAAAGTAGAAAACCGAGAAATTAAGAAAAAAAATGCTGAGAGGTGCGAATTATTCCAAAGAATGCGTTTATGGCTTATGTCTGTTAGTTGATAGCTCTGTTCAAAGAATCTTAATTATCATTCTAGATCGTAGGATGGACCACATCGTGATTCCAATCAAGAGTAAATCTTAATTGGAATCCAATCAGACAGTTGATCACAACAGCGCAACAGTGTTAATCTTAGGTTAATTAGTTAATCTTTTCTTAGGAAAAACCATTTTTTGTTTTTGCAAATAGCAAATCAATATTTTTACAATAATCTTTTGAGACTTACACATATAAAAAGAAAACGCAGTCCATAAACTACTTTTAGAACGGAGCCCGCATAATGTATTATTTAATTATTTAATCCATGACACGACAAGCAATCAACTATTTTCGTCAAATTTCTTAATAATTGATAATGTCAGCATATTAATCGGATTTGATTATTTCCCTCAAATATATTTCTATATTTCAGTATTGAAACAGCATCGTCGGCGAGAAAATGGTCTCAAAGAGTGGAGTCCTTTTGCTGTGCCTGGCAATGATAGCCGTGCTAAATGCACAGCTAATTGAGGACCTCCCGCAACATGTGGAAAATGAGGAAAATCAATTTACACCAACGAGCGAAAGTACTCTGGAGGAGACTCAAAGCACAGTTGAGAACTTATTTGAAACAGTTGATCCTCTAGGACCTCCGATTCCACTCCAAGAAAATGGATTGAAAGCTATTTTCCAAGTAACCAATTGTCCCAAAGGATTAAAGTTGAACGACAATAGATGTCGCAAACCAGCATAAATATATAAATCCAATAAATAGTTTAATTAAAAATAAAGTATAAACAAATGTTTAAGTACAAAGTGAAATTAATCTAAATAAAATGGAAAGTTGATCGTTTCTAATCTTATAATCCGAGGCATGAAAGCGGATATATGTATATTGTTGACAAGCCTTTGTGACAAGTGAATCACCTTCGCAGCCAGACAGCATAGCTTTCCTAATGCAGTATGACACATTCCGTAAAGATCGAAGAACAAGTAAAACGGTTTCGTCAGATAAAACCATCAGGCAATACGCAGATAAATATTCAAGTGAAAAATGTAACTAACCTTATCCGCCCATTTGCCATTAAAGCAATATCAAATGCGTCATTGAATTAACGCTCTTGTGCACTGTGGTCTATGACGTCACAAGTACTAAAGGGTAACTGCTAAATAAAACCAGGTGACGAATATCAAATACACTATCTATATATCTAAGCTAGTTAGGGTCGCCTATTTAGTGACTAAAGTGTTAGACCCTCGGCGAGGGTACAAAAGTAGATATGTTCGTGTTGCGCACCAGTTTAGTTGTTGTTGATAGTATTCCCAGCGGTATCGAGGCGAGTTTGTTGTCTGAGTAACGAGCAAAGTTAAGTAAAGTACACTGGCCAATTTGTGCTCTTTATAAAAAGGGGTTACGCACGGTCAGCGTATTTAGTTGCATTCGAGACGCGTTCGCTGTTAGTTAATATCAGTTCTGTTCTATTCTGTTCTGTTCTGGATGATGCTGATATCGGGCAAATTTCTTCACCTGCTGCTGCTGCTGCTGATAACACTGCTGTCTCTGAGTGCAATGACCGCAGCCAGTCCGGCCCGTTCAAGGGAGCCGGCCAAGTGTCCGCCGCGCTTTAAACTGTTTCTGGGCCGATGTCGAGTGCCCGCCTGAAAACGCTTAAAAAAAAAACACTGGCCATAGCTTTAAGAGGCAGCACGTTCCTCGTTTGATTAGTCAAGTATTTACCCGTTATAAGTGTAGACCAATGTGAGCACGTATCCCAATGTTATTCATAAGCTTTATAAATAAACTCTTGTGGAACTGTCGTGTGACTGGTTCAACTAAATGTACTATATATATGTATATGGATTGAATGCTTTAGCACACCTGTGAGTTAGTAATTAGCCACATTGTTTGCAAATTCGTAGGCTTTTATTTTAGGTTCTTGATTCACAGAACACACTTTCAGCAGAAGTTTCAGATACATATTAAAAACGAAAAAAGCAGGCCTCTTAAGCCCTCTTTCGACAGCGCTGCTGTTCGCCGGTCACTTTATAGCCCTCTGGACAAATTGGTAGCGTGTTGAAAATGCTTTGCACTGTGGGTCCCGAATCTGCATTTGCATTCTGGACTTGCGGGTTTCCCACCTGCTGATCCTGCCGCTGGGGAAGCCCCTCGCTCTGCATGCCGAACAGCGAACACAACAAAAGTGCAACGCACAGTGCCAACGTATTCGAGATCATCTTTAGACTTGGCCTTCACACCTGTCCAGCGTCAACTGCGAAACTAAACGAAGTTCAACTGGCCGACGCTGTCCGAAGCTTGGCCTAAGCCATAATTAAGCTCACCTCCGGATGTCTCTCACAAACGTATCTCTCCTCACTTCGACCGCAGTCAAAGCTGTCAAACGAGTATCGAAGCTTTGCCAGCTGTTTTTTTTTTAAATGAGCTTTGAGTGCACAAGCTTTATTTGTTGTGCTTAAAGAGACCGGCGTTGATTTATTCTCTTAACAAAAAAAATTAAATAATAATAAACACCACAAAATACTTGATAATCATAAATAATTATAACGTTTTTAAAGCTAAACTTTGTATCTATTTTCTTTTTTTTAGAGAGTTTCCATACATATTGTTTTGTATAATTATTTTTAATATTTTAACTATAACAACTAATATATAATTAACATTTTGTAGAAATTTAATATAACACGTTATGGCAACAAAAAATGTTTTATAGTATTTATATATTTTTATATTAAATTAAAATCGTTTTGTTGATCTTAAAAGGTTTTCTTTATTTACAGAGAGTTCAAACCAATGTGCAAGATATTTGTTGACAATTCATTTCGGCGCTTTTTGGCACAGCTGTTAAAGCTTTTTAACACTGATAAGATGTCCAACTTTTCCAAATGCATTTTTCACAACTCTTAAGATTACAAAATTTAGTATAATACTACATTTATTGAAGTATAGGAAAAAAAGCTTCTGGCACTGCTTATATAATTGTTCACTGCTTAGGAGTCTTCAAATGCACATTTTGTGATCCAACTTCAGGTCAGTTTTTGGCATCGACTGCGGCTCGGATCCGTTCGTGTTGAGCGTTGGCCAAGGCGCCGTTATTGCTGCCACTTGGCGCTGGGTTGATGGCGTTCCAGCCAACCCAGCAGACCGCGTGCACCACCAGCACAACGAGTCCAATGCGAACAGCTGGCCGGTACAGAAAGCTCTTCGCGCCGTGTTTGCCACTCTCCATGTTTCTGGCCGAACTGAAAACTCACAATTCACGGAAGTGGGGCAAAAGCTCAACATGCTCACAAGCGAACCGAGAGAGAGAGAGAGAAAAAGAGAGAGGGAATGGAAGAAAGAGAGGAGATCTCGACAGCTTGTGATTCACCTACATTTCTGCGCATGAGCGTATTGGTTTAGCATTAAGAACAATCAAATTAAGATCAAAGTAAACACAAGCACAGAATTAAAAGTTGTTTAAATTCATTTTTTTTACATTAATATATATTTATATATTTTTTAACTAGTTGCAAACATGTTTATTTGCATTTCTCAAAATAAACATGTTGAACCAATTTCGAGTGGTTTTTATTATATTATTCACAACTATCTCGCACTCCATTCTCTTAGGCCCTCTTGCGACAACGTCTCGGTCGCCCAAAGAGCACAAAGCCAGGAGGACAAAATCCCCACATGTCCAGGATGGTGGGTTCAAGGATGAGAGTTGCATTTCGGGAGAACTCCGTCTTCTGCATGGACGCTTGCTTTGTTTCTTCGAATTCCATTGGGCTGGACGGGGAAGCTACGCACTGCCAGCTGATAAGCGCCGACAACAGCACAATCAAGCACGGTCCGAGAAGCCGACGAGCTGCCAACATTTTACGAGTAATCTTGAGGCCCAAATCACATCTGGGCAGCCTGAGCTGGGAAACTGAATTAATTCTTTCGGGTGCTTTCCAATTTATCGTATAAACAAATTAAGAGCTTTCGTTCAGATTGAGAAGATTACTTCGGAAAGCTTCGCCGTTTTAAAAGCTAGTTAGAATGCTTTGTTTTCATCAAGAACTGTTCCAGACTTAACCAAATAAAGCATATTTTTTACTTATTCTGGTTGTGTGAGCTAGAGTGTAAATATTATTATAAAATGATTTTCCCTTAATAGCTATTATAATATTAAATAAAATACGTTTATTATACATATATCGTAACTTGCTACAAAATATATTCAATTAATTCACATGTATTTGTTTAATTAAGTAAATATATATTCATCTATCTAGCAATGCTTTAGTTCGAATTTCAGCTTAAACAAGTTGCAGGCAAATACTTTCAGGTGGCTCTGCAGCTGGAAATGTTTTTCACTGCCCAGTTTGGGGCTGCCACGCCCACAGGAGAATGCTAGTCTGTAACCACAAAAGTTTGCCATGGCGCCAACACAAAGCCAACTGGTTGCGAAAGCAAATGTTCAGCATCAAATGGCACACAAAACGCTCGTATTACGTATACGCCAGGCTTGCCGTCCCCAGGGAGCAGGGGGCAGGTGGCAGGGGGCAGGTCTGCGGCGAAATGTAGTCGAAGCCGAAGCTTAAACTGAAGTTGAAGCTGTAGCTGAGAGATTGAAGCTGCAGGCAACTGGAATTAGCATGTTATGTTTAACGCATTTTTGCACCTTCGACGTGTGTTTGTGGCGTCTGACTTTGGACCAGCAAAGAGTGCTGGTGGGGGTGGGAGTGGGTATGGGGCACACATGTGCAAACAAGACGCTGCCTTAACCCATTGTGGCTTATCCTGCGGCATTTTCCACACATTTAATCGCATTTTGTTTTGTGTGGAGAATTGTTGAGAGCACACATGAATTTTAAAATGCGGTTTGTTTTACAGGCAGCGTACAATAGGGGGAGTTAAGGTTGTAACTACGGCAGGCTTAAGGTTAGAATTTGCAGTGAGTGCCATTGAATAATGCAGCGGCAGCAGCTGCACTGGCAGCTGTTGCTGCTGTTGCCCGATTCCTGCAAATGAAAATTGAATTTACGTTGCGACATTTAAAAATTTCACAAGTCACATCAACGTTTTCCGCAGGGCTTGCGACGGCTGCTGAGTGGGATGGGGTGGCGTGGGTTGGGTAGGAAGGAAAAGCGCTTTGCCTTCGCCTGCAGGCTCATTAAATAGATGCCCGAAACGTGCTTCCATTTTGGGGCACATTTCATTAAGTGCACGTAAACGGCAGGCTGTCAACTAGCAGTGGGCGTGACACGCCCTCTCAAACCTCACTCCCTCAACACACACACATATACACACACACTAGGTTACTTATACACTGCGGCACTTGGGTAATTCTCAACGTAAACACTTTGGAAACATGTCGCAGACATCAATTACAGCATCGATTCCCCTTCCTTCCCCCTCCACACCGACGACATTCCTCGCCCGGCCACAGTTACATGAACCGAGCTGTTGATGACGATAATGTTGATAATGATGATGTTTCAATGAATGTTTGCTGACAATGCTGCGGTTTACTCCAACCACATTTCAAATGTATTTTTATGTGAGTACCCGATACACTCGTTCCAGTACTCATACTCGTACTACTTGTACTCGTGTTTGCTTTGCATTGCTTAAATACATTTCGACAACGTGTCGCGTACCCCAAAAGGCGCCCTGGAGGACCCATATGCAAACAGAAATAACGAGCACGAATAAAGCTAGCTACATTATAACATGAGCAGACCAATTCCTAACTGTTATTGCGTACAAAATAAATACACAAATACACTTTACATATACATATATTATTTCTATTTAAAAACCTTGCATTGCTAATTTTTAAAAATTTGAGTATTATGAAAATGAAATTAAATTAATATATTATAATAACTGTCTCCGTTAAATACGTAATTTATATAAAATACTTTCGCTTCAATTACTTTCAACAAGTAAACCGAACACTCTATTCTGCTCATGTTTACCGACTCACTAAATTAAGCCAAAAACACGTCCTCACTTTTACTCAAGGGTTATTATTCCACAAGCAGGAGCGTGTTAAGTAATTAGAAAAATGCCGCCCTATCCCAATTAGCAAATGAACTGCCACAATTTGCAGTTTTTTTTATGCGCAGGGCGAAAATTATCTGTCCATGCGGCACCTTGAGCACGAAGCGCACTTGAACAATAACGTCGTCCCTTATAAAGGGAAAACGTAAAACAGTTCAAAACTGGCAACAACGAGCGTCAAGTGCTCTAAATCATTTTTAATTGCTCAGCAAAATAACTACGAGCATCATAACCATTACAGTTGCCTTTGGCTTTCTTATTTGTCTCAAATTGATTAATTAAAAATTTGGAATACCACTCAGAATTCGTTCTATTCGTGTTACCGAGCGATCATCGAAGCGAAATACCCACAAAACGAGTGACAATGTCAAACGCAAAGGGCATC